>WSXT02009440.1:0-14699 GCA_011762715.2 Neuroterus valhalla | reverse complement strand
CTGCCCCCCCCCCCATGACTGCGACATTAGTTATGGAAGCTCCCTTAGCTACTAACTAAAATTCTTTGCAATGCTCTTAAAACTTTCAAATATCGCACTGTGATTCATAATCCCAAAAAGCTGGCCAAAAATCAGAATCTGAAAATTTCAGTTTGTACAAGTACCCATATAAGTTTTCGGGGTTGAATATTTCAAAAATGAAGTAAAAAATCCAGAATTTAGAATGGCGGACCCAAATGGCAGATATTTTTCTCAAATTTGCCATACATTTACTTGAAAATGACTTTTAAGGGGTTTTTGGGGTCAATGATCTCCAAAATGAAGTCAGAAATCCCAAATACAGAATGAGGAATCGAAATGGTGGACGTTTTCCTTGAAATGGGGCAGCTCTGGGCAGCAAGTGGAAACGGTTCCAAAAAGTAGACACTTTTTTGCAGAAGAATTAAGACATCTCGACACTAGAACTCATAGGAGAAGAAAAAAATTCTCTACGTGAACTTGTGAATCGGGTACAAACGGAGATAAATTTCTTCCCTGCCATACATCACAAACATCGTAAACATTCTTGCGAATTATGCATATTTCATTATTTATTTCTAATGTACATACCTTTACGAGCATGTTCCATGTCGCAGTAACTTTTCCCATCCCTTAGTACTCATTTTTAAGTAAATGCATGGTGAATTTGAGGGAAATGTCCGCTATTTTGGGTCCGCCATTTTGAGTTTTGGATTTTGGACTCCATCTTCGAAATCAGTGACCCTAAAAACCTTATATGGGTGCTCAAACGAAGTGAAATATCAGGATTGTGATTTTTGGCCAGCATTTTGGAGTTATGAACCAGTGCGTGTCGTCGAAGTTCATGTAAAAAACGCCTTTTGCAGTATTTATTCCATTGAAATAAAGTTTCATTCTCTTATTACAGTGAAAGATCATCGAAGATTTCTGTTTTCCGGAACAATGAAGTAATCCGGCACAATGACGTTTATGAATTGAATCAAAAGTTGTAAACAACCTTAAATTCAGAAGCGCCTTCTGGTTTTACATTTCCAATTTGAGTAGAAGAGAAATTTCAAGTCATCTAATAGCCGTACAGGTTTTTAACAACAAAGAGGGCGAGATTGAGATGTTTTGTTCAAAAATTTTTTCAGGATGGAATATTTCTAGTAGGTTATGAAAACACTGGAACAGAGGCAATGTGCAACCAGTAGGAAAATGAGAACTTCATTTCAAGCGGACAAGACAATATCAGGCAGGGACCGTACAGATTTTCCATTTCAAAATTGTAGTTTGAGGCAGCTAGAAGAAACATTTCGCTTGCCTTTTCATCAAAAATTCATAAACAAATACGTTCAAATTTTTGAATCCATACAAAATTGTGCTTTTTGATCTATATTAATAATTCTTGTTGTTACAGCAGAGAAGGTATCCACTGAAATACTTCTAGAAAAAATTATACCAATAAACAAAAATGTAGAAAAGGACTAGGACTCTCAGTGGTCAATTTCCGGTAATCGTCCATGAAGGTTCAATGAACTTCGAGTTCGACTTAACTTAGAGTACAACCTTAAGTGGTTCTGGATTTTCTATTGGTCACGGAAAAGAAGCTTCGGTGTTTGCGATTAAGTGTCGGAGAAGCTAACCTCCGAAAGGGAAAAAGAGTCACAGAATTGTTTCGGGCAATTATCCTTGAGGAGAACGACGCTAGAGTTACGCTGGGTAATGGCATGGCGTTTCCTGGCACTCCCTTAAGACCAGCAGCCAGCTCAGGCCAGCATCGAGCCATCCTCATGACCATGTACCGTGTAACTGGTCCTCGCCCATTGTATTGTCCTCGTTGAGCAAAGTTGGTCGAAGTGGCTCAGACGCTCGAACGGAAATGTATCGTCAAAAGGGGCTTCCGCTGGTCACGTCTCGATGACTTTTTTCTTTCCATCTGCTAATGCTTATGCATTACGAATCCACATGAGCTTAAGACCCTCAAGGTCGAATAAACACACGTAATGTCTTGGTATAATAGGAATAGTCATTATCTCATTGATGATAAGTGTTTGAATCAAGTGAGGAAATTACTTCTGGATAAATGTTTCGGAATGGGTAGGTCTAATCATCAAAGACAGATTTTATATGAAATCGGAAGGTATGAGCATGGTTCTGTTGCGGTATTGTTTGGAACTGAAGTATATTGTTATATTCAGAAGAATTATGTACAACACATCACATTTCAACTCCAAATGAATAGAAAATTTACCAAGTGGCGTTTTTGGGAACGTCATCCATACCCGGTTAACAGTACGGCGAAGAATCATATTTTTATAAAAAATTTATGTACAATATACCATGAATTGATGCCTGTCCCGACATTTGCAGCTCGAGCGAAGCGAGTATTGCTGGTCGGGGAGCAGCCATCAGATACATTTACAAAAGTAAATGTAATCACAAATTTTTAAAATAAATCATTTCAAGTTTAATCTTTTCTAACCTCTCCCTCATCCGTGGTTTCGTCGAAAGAGAAAGGTTAATTAATTTCGTTCATTTTTTATTATAAATATTTAGTTAATATTAATTTTTAGATTAAATTCATTTATACGTGAAAACACAAATTTAATCCAAGGAAGCTTCAAGGTTATATCAACAAGCGAGAATTTCATTGCGATGTATTTTTCTTACCAGAAAATATATTTTGTTTCTTTTACTGTTTCAAAAATCCATAACAAACTAGTTCTTCGTTTGAATAAAAAATGAATCTTCTTCCACAATTAAACCCTCGACAACTTAGCCAATTTCCGGAATTCACTTATAAATTAAAAATTAAAATAACTTTTGTGGGAAACGTAACCGTTATGTTAACATAAATGCACGGAAATTTGAGAATTATGTTTGTTTATCTAAATTCAGAATATTGATGGGAATCAAAAAATTCTTGGTTATTGATGATCTTCATTGATACTTCATGAGATTCAGGGGAATGTATTAGATTTGTGGGAATTTCGGGAAATGCATGACATTCATGGAAAATTATGAAATTTGAGGTTCGCATCAAATTTTCGGAAATTCGTGGTCATTTATGAAATAAGATTCGATCAAAATTTTCCCAAAACAAAAGACAGGTTTTGTTGCTTAATTTTTTTTCATATGTTGTGTACTTTTTCTAGAAATTGGATTTTCTAATGTTTTTTTTTTGCGATTGAAACAAAAGCTTCGCGTCCAATGGGAAGAGTGATGATATATTCGAAGATATTTTTCTGGTAGAGAACTTGGGTCTATTCCATTTTTTCCGGAAGTTGTGTCCATTGACCGAAAATTCAATCTCTCATTATTAATATTGTTTTCTGAGAATGAAGGAAAAACTTCTTGTCCTGTCAAAAAGTAAATTTTACCAAATTTTACATTTTTATCGTTTGCACAATTTGTGTTTATTTCTATTTTTCCATGCCTTGCACATTTTGACTAAAAAATATAACTCGATATTTTTTATTTTTTTTTTGTGTTACCAAAATTTGTATTTTTGATTTTGTGAGGACATTAAAAAATTTCTCAAATTCAGCTTGTAGTCCTCCGATGCAGAAACTTTTTCTTTCCATTTGATTTTTTTTATATCTTACGTTGTTTGGCTAAAAATTCTCATTTTCGTTAATATTTTTGAATTTTGAAAATGCCATTATTCTGAAAATTCTATATTGTAAAAAAAAAAAAGATGGGGAAAAGTTATTCCACTTATTACTTACTACAAAAAGCCATACTTACGATTTCTAATCTTGAAAGAAATGGTATCAAAAATTTTCAAAATGCTCCAACTTTTTGAAATCTTATCCAAAATATATGGCTAACGAACATGACCTTTAAATTCTGACACTCAAAGTGTGTACCGAAGGCCAATCAAATATATGTTTTTTTCTTTCAAAAGTTATCGTGCTAACCGAAAAACATGAATGAATACATACATACATACATACATACATACATACATAAATACATATAAACATACATACATTCATACATACATACATACATGCATACATACATAAATCCATACATACATATATACATACATACATACATATATACATACATACATACATACATACATACATACATACATACATACATACATACATACAAAAAAACTTTCAAGAAGGAAATTTGGGAAGCTGGGTGAAATTCCGTAATGAAAAATTTAGAAAAAAAAACCAGATCCGTCGCGTAAACTTAGTTGAGAATTGTCTTCAAAGGTATGTGGAAGGATGTTGATATTTTCATATATCATAAAAAGGGAAACAACATGAAATGAAACAACTTTTATCTTGTGTCTCCAGTTAATATCGACACAGGCATATCAAATCTCTCATCTGCCCGTTATTATAAATTTTATTAATTTTTCTGAATCTATGAAAATCTTACGATTAACACATATTTTATTAATTTTGGAAGCTTCATCCCTTTTCTATTAATTCATTGTTAAATTGGTAACTTTAATGAAAAGCGGTCAGATGAGAGACTCGATATGCCTGTGTCAATAGTAACTGGAGACAAAAGATGAAAGTTGTATTCTTTCTAATAAAATATACAAATAATCTCCAGTGTCGAAGATCAAATGCATTGAATTTAGTCCAGTTCATGAAGAAAAATAGTTCAAATATTATTTATTTCATCTTGTTTTCCTTTTTATGATTCATAAAAATATCAATATCCTTCAACATACCTTTGAAGACGATTCCCAACTGAGCATACACGGCGGATCTGGATTTTTGAAAAATTTTTTATAACGAAACTTCTCTGACCTTCCCATATTTCTTTTTGGAAAATTTTTTGGGGTCCATAATACACCTAAATATATTTGAGGAGGATCAGATGGTAAAAGTAATCGAAAAATTGGTTTTGTCAGGGTTACACCTCTCACAAAGGTCTGTGAACCACGTTCTTCAGGATGGTTAGGTTCCTCTGCTGGAGAGAACTGAAGCACTTGGGTAGCCGAAAAAGCTTAGTATCAGTTGTAGAGCAAACCTTGTATAGGAAAATGCCTTTCGGGAACTACAAAGAAGTTCTGACGGCTTACTAGACAAAGATCTCTTCAGAGAAAGATGTTTTCCAAATATGTTTTCCTTCGCAGAATATCCTATCCGTATCAGCCTTAGGGAAAATTAACAAAATTGTTTGGATGCCTTCTTGATACAGAGGAATCGCTCTCAAGAAGAAATTTCAAAAATTTTACAAAATCTCAAGCAACTACCAAAGGCAATAACCTTTCCTATGCTACTCAAAGTACATGTAGTTATGGAACATCTAGGAGATTCTCTCACAAAATGAGATAAATTAAGTCCGAGGCGGAGGTCGGTGAAGGTAGATGAGGTTCTCTTCCAATGATGCCTCAGTTTTCCTAAGTTTTGAAAAGTATCGAGGGGAGTACGAAATCAGCCTTTTTGAAAACAACAGATAGTATCAAATCAACTCCTTTGAAGCAGTTACGAAATTTCTTATTCCTCCTTGGAGTCCAAAGTATTGATTACTTGAGGTTCGCAATTCAGTCAAACAAAAACTATTTAACTCGGAATTCCGTATCTTGAAATAGAGATATTTCTGAATTACTAGGAAGTAATTAGGAACCGTCCCAATTTCAACCGCAACAAAATTGATCTATTAGTTCTCGCCGTCTTTGGTCTCGAGCACCTTCAGTGTACCTGGCGCTAGTACTCATTTTGTACCATATAGCTTGTTTGAAAAAAGCCTACTTCCACCAATAGTTGCATAATATACTATTGTTCAAAATCAACAGCCCTGTTTGTTTTCGAATTCATCATGGTTTGATTTACATAAACATTAGTTTCGATGGAGTTATTGAATCTGTTGTTCCGAAACGGTCCAACGAATGCACTGTTTGTATTTCTACATTGTTCATTTCTGGAGATTGCTTGCGTAAGCGCTATACGCTTAGTTAAAACCTTTCTTTTCGAATCCAAATTCTTGTGAACCATTGACTGTAAGACTTTGGAGATATTTCTATAATTTGCGTCTTTGTTAAACTAACCCTATCATGTCGAAAGAATAATATTTTTTTTTGCATACTTCTATGTTTTCTTTGTCGACTAAAATTTTCCAAAAATTAATAATGGAGTATTACCGCATAGGTTATTTCGAAAATAATGTATATCCCACAGGAACAATACGTGTTTGAAAAATTTCTGCAAGCACGGGCCTATAGCTTGATGTATCTATTGAGTGAATTTTGCAGGAATCTTCGAAAATATATACTCAAGTCATCTAGTATAGTATAAATGCAAAAAAAGCTTTGAAACACGATTCATTTCGCATGAAATAGACGTCGGAAAGAGCCAGAAAGAGCTATCAGCAATATAAATGAAAGACGGAAAACATGATAAATGACTGCTTAAAAGAGAATGTAAAATAACTGAATTATATTGCTATGATACGATGAGATTTAACTATAGAAGAGTTCAAAGTCAATGGACAGAAGCTCTGTTATGATCTCTATTTCGAAAATCATGTTTTTCATCTTCTCTTTCCTGTATTCATCAAACTATAACCGTAATGATGGATCTAACGAATACAGAAGAACTTAACGAAGCTAACACTGTAATAAAAATCATAGTAAATTTACCATACGTGTATTGGGAGAAATTAACCCATACCAGGAGTGGTATTTTTACCATACTTGTGTATGGTAAATCTTATGCCACGTGGTATTTCTTCCGTACTTGTGTATGGAAAATATGCAATTAGCTGGTTGCCATTTTACCTTAAAGTATTCAGATTTTTCCATACCTATTTTTGAAGAATACACAACACAAAGCCATATATCATGGTTAGGGAAAATGGTTTCTTATAAAGTAATAAACATATTTTCATAAACTTTATGGTTTATTTGAGCCCTAAGGCAACAACTATGATACAATTATTTACACATAAATTCTTATTGGAGTAAATTACAATAATAGGGTTAAGAAATATGAAACCAATAAAGTAAAATAAAATAAGAATATTGAACGAAAAATATAAAAACATATAAAACTGGCACATGCTTGGAAGATAAGTATGTACAAAATATGATCATGTTTAATCTGACACAAATAATTGAAAAACCGCTGAAAAAAATTTCCTAAAGTTTGGTTCCCTTCCTTTCCTTCAGTTTCATTAACTAGCTTCTGCACCTGCACATTAATCGTAAGGGGATTCCACCTCACTTTTTTTCCTCTCTTATGCCCTGAATCAGGATTCATTTTCTGGAAAACGCTGGAATATTGAAAGAAAATAAACTGTCACAGGTAACATAAATTCGAATGAATTGGACATTACCTTTCAAATTACTTTCCTTATTATGAACTCCAAGGAATTGAAATTTACTCCGTATGTACATCCATATACGTAGTATGCCAAGAAGCAACATAAGAAACCTTCCAGAATATTCAGTAGTCTCGATATCTCCTCTACTTCAACGAAACCTATGCTGGTGGCAGCTTCATCAGACAGCGCATTCCCTGAAAAAGAAATTAAATGTTACGACAAGGAAAATACGACCCGATTGGAAATGGTATTTCGAACAATTCGTTAACGTCTCGGATGTCATTGTTAGTGCCTCCGAGTATCTATCAAGGAAAATCTTAGTAAGGGCACACACCGTAGCTCTCGTAAAGTCTTGCAAGTTTCCAACCACGTGAAGGCCAAGAATTTGTTTCAGGTCCTTCTTTGGTAATCTGTCAGTTTTTGATTTGACTGCGATGTCTCAGTTATTGTGGCAGATAATTTTTCCCGAAAAAAATGGACCATGTTTCTGGACCAATGTCCGAGCAAATTGTTTTGTGCTACTTGATTGATTGATTCAATGTGTCCCCTGAGGGTTTACATTTTCCTCGAACCTCTCCACCGTTCGTTTACACACCCTACCACTTCCTTAGTAGTAAGAACCCCAGCCCCAAGTACTTAGAGTAACCTTTTTCTAAAGAGGTACCGGCATCACGACTTTCCGGAGATGAACACTCCCTTGCTAGGCAAGTGTTCACCGCGTAGGCCGCCAAAGATCTTCCAGAGTGCAAGGCGGGAATCGAACCCACAACCAGCCGGCCGCGTGGGTCCACAGCGCATGCCTTAGCCCCCAAGACCAACTGGCCACTCTGTTTTGCGCTACTTTGAGGTTGCTAAAGTAGCGTAGGGCCTATACCACAGAACCGTACAATAAAGTGGCCTCAATAATTGATCTCGAAAGTACGACGATGGCTTACCGAGAGTTATTTTCAGACCTATTTAGAATACTGAAAACCCTAAAAACTGCTGATGTCTCTTCGTGACAAAATGGTCTCTAGCAACCTTCAATTGACCCTATGACGAGAACGGGTTTCCGAACTACGAGTAGGTATTGTCAAATCGAAGCACTGAACTATTTTTTCATATAAATGGTCGAAGTCTTTTCAACTTACCGGCTATATGAAATGGAATGATCTTCGTTTTCTCTGGGTTGAGCTGAAGGAATTCAGTTCACGATACTCCTCCAAAACTTTCCATTCGTCGCACGCATCATGCCAAGATGTAGCAAAAATAACTATATCTCCCGCAAAAAGAAGCATAATCAGAGATCTGACAGCTTTCAAACGACACACTCCTTATACCCTTCTTCATGAAAAATTCTCTAGTACCAAGTACGGAAGAGAGTAGGCTAAAGCTGTCACCCTAAAGGATCCCTTGCGTCACGTCGACTCTTTTCGAGTAGAATTCACCACATTTGAGCCTTAGACCGGCATCGGCATAAAACGAGATCTTAATTCTGATAACTCTATCATTTACAACAAGGTCATATAGTTGAGCTCATAGCTTATTATGATCAATTGAATCGAATACCCTGTTGGAATCGACGAAAATGACGTACAAATATTCCTTCTTGTTAGTGGGAAAGTGCATGCTTATTACAGAATAGAGTATACATAAGTAGTTTCTGCAACCCTTCCCTTGCCTTAACGCTCAAGAGCGTTGGCGGATATTTGTTTATGTGGCTGAGCAAACATGTAAATATGTGTACTAAGAACAGTTAAGTTCTAATTGATTGGGAAAGAAGGGATGATCGTTCAGCTCTATAAGAATAAGAGAATGAGAGGTGACTTTAAAATTTATAGAGCGATTAACTTTCTTGTGACCTCGAGTAAAAGAACCAACCAAAAATCCTAATACTGAGGTGTCCTGAATAACTAGAGGAATGATCCGAGAAGTCCATTGCCGCTTAATGCCAGAGAGGTCATGTACTGATCAGATATGTAGATGGTAATCTGAAAGAAGCTTTCGATAAGGTAGAGAGGACTGAACCTTTGGATTTCTTTTAAGAGTATGAGGTGATTGGTTGAGTTCCAGAAGCATAATGGAACAATAAATAATGGCAGCAAAGCGAGTACCTTACCTTTTGTTTCTTTAGGTTGAACCAGAGTAGTTAAACGAGTCATGGGATTCCAATCAATGATCGGTCACACGTCAGGGGTTTTTGAGGAATATGTGATAAGATGGTCAATGGAGTATAGGGGAAAAGGGATAGCTTTTAGAAAGACCTAGAAGTCATAACGTGTTGTTCATCCAGACATTACATTTGTTCCATAACACAAATGCGACACAGGTCACTGATCATTCTCTCTAGCACCCGGCATCTCTTTTTCTCTTATAAACTATTGTCCTTCACACGTCTCTATCCTTTCTAACATTTTTTGCTTCCTTCACGTCCATACATCTTTTCATGTAAGCTCTTGTATTTGTATGCTTTTATCCGTTTTCTTCTTAGTTTCTTATTTACACAATTAAACCATCTTTTTTCCAGTCTACTTCTCTGTATGATACCATTCACTTCTCCTAGGTACACTGATTTTTCAATCGTTCTTCATTCATACTCGAGGCATGACTCAACCATCGAAGCAAGTTTCTTTTGCTCTTGATACTGAGAAATACCGATAATACCGAGAGGTGACAGCACACGGTGGTACAGAAGTCGGAAAAGCTGCCCAAAAGTGAAAAATGTTCATATAATGGGCCAAATTTTTCACTCGGAGGTTTTTGGAGTCACTGATTACAAATCTGGTGTCAAAAATTTCCAAAAACAAGATGGCGGGTCCCATATGGCGGACGAGTATGATAAACAAATTTTTTTATTTCTCCCACATTAGTGTAAGGGGGTTTTTAGGGTCGCCCATTACGAATCCGAAGTCGAAGTTTCCAAAAACAAAATGACGGTCAAGTATGCTAAATAAATCTTTAATCTCAAATCAGTATAAGGGGGTTTTCGTGGTCGCTGATTACGAATCTGAAGTCAAAAATCCGAAAAACAAAATGACGGATCCAAAATAGCGGCCAAGCATGCTAAACAAATTTTTGATCCAATTACAAATTGGTACAAGGGAATTTCCACGGTCGCTGATTACAAATCTGGAGTCAAAATTTCCAAAAACAAAATAGCGGATCCAATATGGCGGTCGAATATGCCTGATAAATTCTTTCTTCCTCTCGAAATTGATACAAGGGGGTTTTCAGGGTCACTGATTACGAATCTGGAATCAAAATTTCTCAAAACGAAATAGTGGATCGAATACAGCGGTCCACGGTGTTCCGGAAATCAGAAAAACTGGTCAAAATGTGAATGTATTTTTGAATCCGACATTTTGTTTTTGGAAATTTAAACTTCTGATTTGTAATACGTGACGTGACAGCGACCGTGAAAATTCCCTCGTACCAATTCGAAATTGAATCAAAATTTGTTTAGCATACTCAGCCGCCATATTGGATTCGCCATGTTGTTTTTCAGATTTCTGACTTCAGATTCGTAATCAGCGACTGCGAAAATCCCCTTATACTAATTTCAGATTTAATCAAAGATTTATTTAGCATACTTGACCGCCATTTTCTTTTTGGAAATTTCGATTTCGGATTCGTAATAAGCGACCCTAGAAACCCCCTTACACTAATGTGGAAGGAATACAAAAATTTATTTAGCATACTCGCCCGCCATATTGGATATGTCATTTTGTTTTAGAAATTTTTGATACCGGCTTCGTAATCAGCGACCCCAAGAACCCCCGATGAAGAAAATTTGACCCATTTTATGAACATTTTCTACTTTTGGCCAGCTGTTCGGGATTCCGTGCCACTGTGCACCGGAGCGAAATATGCAACTCTGTGCAGCTGATTTTTACAATTCATATAGAAAAATATATTCTGAATAGTAGAGAAAGAATCTAAGTGGAGCTCGACGGAACTTTTTTTAGGCCTTTCCAAAGTTGTTTTAAATTTTCGAAAATCCGGAAAATTATCATCGGTTCAACATAAACTTTAGAACATTTTTCTTCGCTCAGGTAGCACGAGATGTTGATCGTACGACAGTCGCTGCAAAACCGAGTTACTGAGACAACAGAGGCGGACTGTTTCTCATTCATGGTGATTATGAGTCACATGATTAGCACTCGAGATATTCTCATCAAATAACATCTTGTACAGGAAAATTTGTTTACTTTCGGACAGCTTTTTGGGGGTTGTGACCACTGTGTGGCACTGCATGACAGTCGTGTTTAATCCACTTCCATCCTTATCTAAGTTTGCACAGGTTCCACTATCAAACAGCATAGTGGATGCAAGCATATAATAACACAGGGCCACAAAAGGGAAACGAGGTGGAGTTTTTCTGATCTTGCTTATTCTATATGTTTTTTGGATCGCTGATCACGAGCCTGTTGTTCATGTGCTCCCTCCACGTCTGGGTCAAGGTCAAATGAAGGTCGAACCTCTCTTTCCGCAAAAAATCATTATTCTGTCACCGTGTCAAAGTCCCTGGGTGACGGCATTCAAGCCGTCATGGATGGCACATGAAAAAGTGTCCGTAAGATGCAGGGATTCGGAAACCAAGTTTCGCCGATTGATCAGGGTGAAAATATCGAGTAAAAAGGTAAGTCGGTTTGCAAATAAACTCATCCTCAATTATTTAGCCTTCATTCAACCTTGTCCTAGACGTGCTAGGGTCGCATACACACCGGGACCGTGATCAGCGACTCGAAAAACATAATGATGCGTAGTTTGGAGACCCAGTCTTAGCCAAAATTCCAGCTAGATGATTCAAAAGCAATCTTTTTTTCAGGTGTCCTCTTAATGACTTCCTGAGGTCATTTCGATAATAAGGTCAAAGAATGTCTGGACACGAAATTTTTGGTTCTCCCAGAATATGGTATCAAAAAAATCATTTTCCGTGAATTGAGGGGTTCCATGTTCATTGGCCTTGATTAGGACGTTATGGGGTCACAATGACACCAAAAAACAGCGACCCAAAAAACATAGAGAACAAGCAAGCTCAGAAATGGTCCACATCGTTTTCCTTTTGTGGCCCTGTGTTATAAATCGCAATTTAAGCTTCTGAATTTTCTTACTTCTTACTTTCTACTAATTTAATTGTATGTTATATATGAAACATAAAAAATGTAAGTATTAAAGTATTCATACCGCAAGTTCTAAAAATAGGAAATATTGTCTATGCTTCTAAGAAATTTTCTCATAAAATGGGAAATATCCCTCACTGAGAACACATACCTCAGCAAAATGAAGGGTATATTTTCTACTCGTCAGTGATTTCTCTACTTGTCAGTGATTCTCATATCCGTTGGTATTCCATTCCCAGCAGGATTAGGCCCTCAAGTTCCATTGCTTTGACGATTTTCCTCTGAAAGTCACACCCATTTGACAAAAAAAAGAGCAGATGAAATTAGGTTCAACCAAATTTTGTATAAAAAATACTTACTGAATTCAACTGCATTCATATCAATAAAAATAAGATACGCAACTTATTTAACTGGTTCTTTTAATATGTTGATCATCTATTTTTGATGGCTCTATTAATTGAAAGCTTTCAAATCCAAACTCTTGTACAGTTCAAAGTCAGAAAATGACATACAGCGTTTGAAAAATGGTATATCTGAAATACACATATTCTTAAATTCAGTTACTTTTACACAATTATGATATATCTTTATTGTTATCTTTATTATATTATGCATAAATGAGACTCTATATTTCTAATTTTCCAAATATTGAAGATGCCCAACTTGAATTACCCTGAATCTTAAATTTGAAATTAATACTGTCCAAATTTGACAGAGTCTGAATGGTTTGTAGTCTCCTTTCTAGTTACTTCCACAAAAAATCTTTTGGCACAACTCATAGCCTTTTTTAAAAGTTTTTAGAAATATGTTATATTTGAAATCTCTAGATTTTAATTAATATTAAGAATTCAGCAACAAAGTACACTTCCCAAAAAGCCCTGTTATCTTTTTTGAATTCTTTTGAAGTGGCAGGAAGAAGAAGCTAGGCCTGTCTAAGCCTTTAACCTGTACTTGGACCTAGGTTAAGACAGAGGTTCTTGTCTACCTTATTTTTCTGAGTGACTTCCATTTCTTCTTTCTTTCACCATTTCTTCCACGTCAGACTTTTCCTTTACACAATCATTCTCCCATTGCATCTCATTCGCTCCTCTAGCTTCCTCCACTTCCCTCATCCACTCCTTCCCCTGTCCTTTCTGTACCAAAATCCTCACCACGTTCTCTTGCCAGCTCCCTTTATCTTCCATTATTCTCATACATCCTTCCCATACATGTTCACATGTTTCTCCTTTCCATTCAAATTCTTTTCATCACTTTATTCCCTCCTTTCCTTACCAATACATTCCTTCCCTGACATCGTTCCCCAATCCGAATCTTGCTATTCTTGTCCATCCCTTTTCTCCACACCCTTTTTCCAAATACTTTAGTATTCCTTCCTTTTTTATAATCTTATACCATTTATTGTGTTTTGGTTCTCCCATCCTTTCCAATATTTCTATCGATTGACTTTCCGTATCTTTTTCTCCTAATTCTTAAAAGTTTACTCCAATTCCCTCTTCTATATGTGTATCTGTAAGGAACTCCCTTCTTTCTTCTTCCCATTTCATTAACTCAATCGCCCTTCCTCTTCTTTCTTCCACCTCCTTCAGACATTCTTTCGCCAACTGTGTTCCCTTTCCCTCTCTCAGCTTTTCTTCAAAATTCCAAGCCCTCTTCCCTGTTCTGATACTCAACTTATTCCTTTGCGTTTCCTCTCTCACCATATATCCAGGTCTCCTCCAATCCACTCCTAAAGTTCATCTCACATATCGTTCTTGTAACCTTCCAATCTCTTCCCTGCCCTTCTATCCCCATATTTCTGCTCCATATACTAAAACTGGTGACACCAGGGTATTGAAGCATTCTTCTTTTCCAAATTTTCTTGAATCTCCTTTTTTTATATCTGATACCTACTCTATCACCCCTGTCGCTTGTTTTATTCTTTCTTTTATATGTGCCTCATCATTTACATTTAATTGCAAGGTGTATCCGAAATATTTAAACTCTTTTACTCTTTTATGCTTCACTTATTTTCATCTTCTATACCATACTTTGTTCTTCCTCCTCCTTTTCTGAAGCTCATTATATTCGTCTTTTCTGCATTGAATTTCAATTTCCTCTCAACTTAGTATTTCTCGAATCCTTTTATTAGAAACGCCATTCTCTCTCCATCTTTTGTCATCATTACTATATCATCTGCTTATGCCAGTGTATATATCTATACTTTTCCTATCTTATAACTTCCCCATCTACTTGGTGGGTACCTATCACCACTACGTAGCGCGTCCCCAGGTTGCGGATAGAGGGAAGGCCCCTGAGGTT
>WSXT02009429.1:0-14700 GCA_011762715.2 Neuroterus valhalla | reverse complement strand
TCTCAAAGGCGGATAATATTAAAAAAGGAGTAGAAAAAAAGATTATCTTCGAGATCATTTTTCTCAGAATTAAAAAAATTCTTCAAAATTTTTTACGTCGGATTTGGTTCCGTTGTGTTAATATATATTAATATTTTTGATTGATAAGGCAATTGAAAATTATTTTGTCCCCCTGAAAAGTCAAAATTGATAAAAACTACTCGTTTCAACAAATTTGACTGAGTATTTGAAGGTCACATAGATAGATTATTGTTACAGACGTATCAGTTCCGATTTTTAAATTTCATTAGCTTCAATTTGATACTCCGCTCATACTTTTACCATTATATCATGCCGAGGTGTTTCATTCTTGCACATCTTCTACCGAAATCGTACACAGTGCGTCGTCAGTCAGGGCAGAAATTTTGATTTCTGGTTTGTTGACATTTTTTGGATCACCTAACCTATAAAAAAATCCGCGACTTAGGGCTAAGTCTGTTTTTTTTTGCATTTTCTTGCTGAATATCACACGTACGGTTCGCGTTATTTGTTTGAAAACAATAAACCGGTTCCTTCCATGCGATTGTGTATTGTATATATGTGAGAAATTTTGAAATGAATATTAGAATCGAAGTCTTCATACATTTTTATTATGCTTCAAATAACACTAAAAATGAATTGAGAGCAACAGCTTGTACTCCATATATTTTCAAACATACTCTTCCATTGGTTCATTTCCTATTTCAGTCATTATATGTAATTTTTAATTGGTCACATATATACAATGCTTATACAGTCCATATATACATAACACATAAAAAGTTATCTCAACGGCCGGCCGACGGCTGGCGCTGTCGTCAGTCTATCCTACTCTATAATTTTATCATTGAGTGGAGAGGGCCTGTACTACCCTTCTACCTATTCCTTGCCTCACACTGCGTCAGTCAAGCTCTTGCCCTACGCCAGCTGACGCTTATTAGGCGCGATTCCTCAGCGCCTTTCTCGCTCCCTCTCCTGTGCGTTCCCTAACCTCAAATTTCGTACGTTCCAGATTCCGTTTTCCCTTTAACACCTCGTACATTCTTTCATTGTCTAAATTGCTACTTCCATCTTTTCCACACCACGTCCTCTCCCTTTACCCATCACCTGTACATCAATACATTCATCAACACTGCCTTCAAATCATCAACTTTACCAATGACATTCCTCCATTTTCATAACGAGAGTTTAAATTTTACGATGTTTAAAGTTTCATGTTTTTTTACAGGGTCAGGACTTTCGATGGATCCTGAGTCTAATAATGATAGCAGGGTCAAGAATACTAACACAGTTATACATTCGAGTCCTCCCCAGAATACCATATTTACAAAACCAGGGGAAGGTCGAATTGTCGACTCTAGGACTGAGAAAGGTCCTTTCATTGCTGATAAAGACATGAAATACATAGCATCAATACTACACAAGAAAGAACATAAAGTTTATGGTCATATAATTGGGTACAATAAGCCGATTCCAGGGCCAACATCTGTTGGAGAAATTGGAGTTGTGAATAATGCTGAAAAGAGGGATTATCGCATTAATCAAAGACCAGACTTGAGTGGAGCAGGGCCAAGACCTTCCGGAAGTGGATCTGGTAAATAATCACATCAATTCAGAGGAAATTGATAGCAATTTTGTTTTCGATATCAGCAGTTATTTTGCTCAATAAATGAATGTGTATAACCTGAGTTCATTGTATTTTCATTATGCTAAGTCCTTTTCTTCTAAGCCACTTTTATTACAAAACTTATTCATATATTGTCGACCGCAAGCACTCCACAATTTTTATTCTTAAAGGAAAAAATAATTCTTTCATGCGACATTTTGAAACAACCCTTTTCCTTTTAGTCAAACGAGCAATATTATCTGAAATTCAATATTAAGGAAATTTAAGGAAACTCGTCTTTAATATTAGCTCTATTCTGGTTTTTAAACCTAGTTGATGAGTCACTCATTTTTTGTAGTATAATGAAATTCAGTTTCTTAATTCAAATTAGCAGGATGTTGGACTGCGGTGCGACAAGGCGAGAGCTCGGATGTTTTCGCGCTTTTCAAATCAATCGCGAATCACAAGGACCAACGCCCCACTTCTCTACAACCTCCAGAGGTCCGTCTCTCAAACCTTATTCTTCACTAACTGCTTAATCCGCGCGTCGGAATCCCCTCTTTTTCCAAGCGACCGACCCGCGGTCTCGCCGTACCACTTAAAGGTCCGCATGAGAGTCGAATCCTATAAATACGTGTGGATCTCGCAGTGAAGAGACATTAACTCGCCGACCAGCGGGTGACAATCTCGTGCACGATCCTCTATCATCGTGAGTAGATTTTCTACCGGCGAAGCGCTCAGCCTCGTGAAACTTCCTTCCAGCGGAATCATAGTCCACCAGGAGTGAAACTCTTTCATTGCCATTTCTGCTCCTGGTACATCAATAGGAATGCCTCTCTTTACATCAAACATGTCTCTCGTGGTTTTCTTTCCACTTTGTGGATTTTTGCCATCCTCAACGAGCAGGGTAAATCGTCTCCTCAACGTGGCCCTTCAATAGTGGCCTCATCGAGGAACGATCTACACCTCTTCATTTTTGTGTCTGTTCCACAAAAAGGGAGAACCATCCCTAGCGTGGCACTTTAATAGTGGCCTTCATGGGGAGGGGGATTAGACTCCCTTCATTCCTTTTTGGCACACGGTAAACCATCCCCAACGGGGTCCTTTGATAGTGGACCCATCGGGAATCGGGATTCATCTTCTTTCACTCTCTTTTAGCGTACAAAAAATATCCTCAGCGTGACCCTTCAACAGTGGTCCCACCGAGGTATGATTTTCGTCTCTTCATCCTCGCTTTAAGTGAACAACATCGACACAACTTTCCCCTTCAATAGTGGGCTCATCGAGGTTCGTTTCTGCCTCAGCCTTATCTGATTCGTGAGCATAAATTGCTCCTTGGTTTTCACATTGCACATCTCCAGCTTCCGCTTCAGGTTGTCCGCCTCTGAAACATTGATCTCGTAAACCCTCCCGTGTGGTGAAGCTACACCAAAATACACGTCTCGAGAACTGAAGATGCTTGGTCGTGATATACCCGACACGAATACGAGCAGGTGCATCTCCTCTGCATCGCATCTTCAGGAAGGAATTCTTGCAACTGGTCTGCTCATTCGGAGCTTTAACAGTTTCTGTCAAAAGGTTCGTCTCCACCTGTAGAGGAGGCATACGAACCTGAATTTCCCAGCCTCAATGGTTCTCCCCTGAGGGATGATGGCTCAACTTCATGCGAAACAGAGCAGGGGTATTGCGAACATTCGCATCCGCAATCGCGGATGTTCCGCATGAATTCAGACATCTGCATCCGCAGATGATGTGGAGTTTTCGCGGATGCGGATGTCGGTCTACTACCCCGGAGTGGCCGACAAGTTTATCTGCAATCCTACTTTTCGATCTGGAGAAGGGATGAAAATTATGGTGCTGTCATTTCTAAGGTCACGTCGGAGGGACCCATGTTTACCAGGAGTGTTGCGATTATCCGCAATTGCGGATGTTCCGAATGGATTCAGACATTTGCATCGCATGCGCATTCTCAGATGTCAAACTCTAAAACTCCGCATCCACGGATGTAAAAATTTTCGCATCCGCAACAATCCTGAAACAGAGAATATCCTGTGTATTCACGCCTCACCTCTAAGGCTTAAACCGTAAAGAGGGAATTCCAGCATCCTCAAAAACATTCGTCTATCTCCCTGCGTGAATGTGGGACGGATGAAGGAGGTCTCTCGTCGCCAGCACTACTTCAAGCCATCGATATTTCGCTAGGTGGACCCCGACTCATCGCACTAAGTCATTCATCAGACTCGGTCCGCAATCGGCCGACCAGAAAGGTATTTCGCTGAGTCCAATCATCCTTCTACGAGGTCTAGCAAGAGCACAGGTGGGACCCTACCCCTTGAGAGTTCCACATCTCCACACACACATTCAACTCCTTATTCATTTGTCCTTGTTGGATCTCGCGAACAATCGACCCTCATCAGGGCCAACAATTCATCAAAAACGAGGGAACGACCTTTTTTGTGTTTAACCCGTAGGAGCTCTAATGCAAACACTCGCACCTATAACTGAATCCTCCTAATTCTTTTTGTCAAACTTTAATTCCCAGTAAATTGAAAAAAGAAAAAAAAATGTGCTTGATATTTCGAAATCAAATTATCAATTGGCCTTATTTCAATTTTTCACGTCTCGCAACAATATTATTTAGTATCTCAAGAATAGAGTGTTCTGAATGTTGATAAAAATATCCGATATTCCCATACGAGATATTACTACGAGCAAGGATGTAACCAATAAGGCTAAAATTGGAATGTGTTATTCTGTGCTTGCAATAAATAGGTTTGGTTTCAACAAAGTGACAAAAAATGGATTTTTGACCTAGAAATTATAGTTCTGCTTAGAAAGGTATTTTTTTTTTGAGAAAAATACATGGATTTTGTAGCGAATATTTTTTTAACCTGGAAATTTTATCCGCCGATAAAAAAGCTCATTTTCTATGCAAACATAAAATCCCGAATATGCAGAAGCATTTCTTGTTTAAGTGTTCTATTTTTGATCTAAAAGCCGTATTTCATTCATTATTATTTTTGACCTGTTTACTTAAAAGGACAGTTTCCAATTACAACTTGAGTATACCATTCATGCCAGAGAGAATTGGCTTGCAACAAACCCATCCAATTTCTGTACCTAATTGGCCTTCCTTGATGACTGTGCAGAAATTGGTCCATCTATCTCGCCTGGCTCAAAGTATTGTACCCCTGAACTAATCCTTCATTATCGTGTATGTGGTATATAGTTCAGCCGTTTCGCCAGTAGTGGCACGCCGAAAGGTCTTTCTGGTTTCTTTGCGAAATTCGGTGATCTTCTCGTTCCACCAGCGTATTTCCTTAATCCTGCGGATTTATGTGGGTTGAGAATTCCCAACGAAGGAATGATTGGTGGCATCCGTGGAAACATTGACTGCCGTCTCTGGAGTGTCCTGGTTTCCTGACGGATTTGGGTACCTCTGACTGGGTACCCTTTATTTCAATGGAAAAGCGATCCCAGTCCGTTCTTCTGGAATTTCTAGCTCACTTAGAGCCTGCGAGTACCGACGTTGGTGAGTTCCTCTCTGATGGCATTTTGAAACTTCAGGGTGCCCTCCGTTTTCAGAATATCCAGGTCAGTCGTCATCAGATATTCACACAGCCTTTGCTATGGTGCAAGCTATTCTGAGTAATGGTTAGGCTAGAAGCAGTCATTTAGGTCTGCTCCTGGTTTCCCTCTGTCCCAACAGGATCTCCTTCTCCTCGACCGGCAACTTTGAAGTAGATCGGTCCGAAGTGTTAGAAGGGCCTGTTGTTGAGTACCACAAGAGCCCTCTTCTGGGACTCAGAAATATGCACAACTGGGCTGGTCATTCCTGATGATACGCCAGGACGTTGTTTATAGTGAGAGGTTGTATCCCTCTAATCGCCGAAGCATCACAGACGGACCCTGCAGTTTACCCGACATCTACGCCATAGCCTCCAGCATCTTTAGGACCGATTGAACTCCACTCACTTTTCATCACCTTTTCAGGGCATTGTTTCGATCACCAGGATCAGTGGCAAAGCTTTGACCGCAGGGTCAGCCGCGAAAATACAAAGACCCTACTCTGCAAAAGGAGATCTCCAATCTAGGCCACGGTTTGAGAGGCACTCTCGCGAACCCATCCGTCTTTTCTGTGACTTAGTTCTGGTTGATTGCGTTGATTCTGTCGTTGCACCCGCCTACCCAGCAGACCTTGCAGCTCACTCCTCAGCCCCCTTAGTTTCTTCTTTCGACAACCGCTGAAGCTTCCCTTCCGATTTTCTCGTATTGCCCTTCTCAGAGAGACCATCGATCAGGGTTGTTGCGGATGCGAAAATTTTGACATCCGCGGATGCGGATGCGAATGCGGATTTTTAGAGTTTGACATCCGCGGATGCAGATGCAGATGCAGATGTCTGAATTCATGCGGAACATCCGCACTTGCGGATGCGGATGCGAATATTCGCAACACCCCTGCCATTGATCACTCAGCAGAAATCTTTCTTTTCAAGAGTGCTTGGTATCTCCTGGAATTCGTAAGGACACCTTCAAGTACCAAAGTATACGTTCACTCCACACTCGCGGCTTAGAAAGGTGGTCTTAACGAATTCCGGTTCATGGGTCACACAAGGACGGACGGTTGTTTCTTTTTTGCTATGTAGGCCATTCATAGGGATCCCTTTTCAAGGTCAAGGAGAGCCTTTTCATGGAAATCCTTCCACACATATCAATACACATGCATCCTGAGGTCCGTTTGACTTCCTTGCCCCACATTCTCAAGCCTTCCCACCAACTGCAGAGTCTGAAAGCCTCTAGAGAAGGACCGTTTGAGGTTGATGCGACTCGCGGTTACAGCTTTGCAGTATCACGCTGTACACCCAACCTAACAAAATCATACGAGGTACGACAAATTTCTTGTTTCTCATCTCTTGTTCCTTTCTACTCATTCCGTACTTCTTACTCCAGTAGTCAATTTCAAATATCACGATGCGTGAATGAAGTTTCAATTGGTAGCAAAGGGATGTGAGTTCCGGATTGACGGTACTATCTTAACACACAAATCTTGAAGAAATTTATTGAGAGAAATCACTCGATCGCGTTATCTCTTTGCTGGTTATGAAATAATCGCAATGTTGAACAATGTCTGCCGTTATGTTGAAGATTCAAGTTCCTCATAGAAAAATATAGGGGATGAAAAATTCTCTTATCAGAAGAATCAAAATAATTTCCGTGAGTATGGTCTGCTAGGTTTTTCCCCTCACCTTTGGTCAACTACCGCTGACCATGATTAGCAACATTTTCAAGCATGTTGCATATAAAAAATTATCGTGCTTGCACGATACAGACTGAAGACAAACAGATGGACAGGCATGTGTATTGAAATCGTTCCTTCTGATTTGAAGGGTTTCAAAACTTGGAGGTTTGATCCAATCCGACGGATTTTACTTTAAATCAAATTAATATCTTCCTATCCAGAATGGTAATGTGAAGATGCATGGAAATTGACTTCCCGCGAGCAACCTCATTTTTCATTCATAAAAAGTGTCCTGGAAGTTGAAGTTTACTTTTAAGCTTGATATCTACATTCTCATATTGAATCTAAATTGCTCTTTTAATCCCTCACTTACTACCATTCCGTTAAAAATTCTTTCTTTCGAAAGTCCAACTATTGGACTGTAAATCAAACTGCCTCGTTGGAAATTTGATGTCCTGTCAAAATTGATCTTAAAGGGAAAAAGAGTCTTCTTCCTGATGAGATACATCTTTTAGTTGAAAATTCATCTCTTCATGTTTCACTTTCATATTTAAGATTTTGATTTTTTCTTTATTCAACTGTTGAGTTCGGAATTTAAATTTGACATCCAAAATATAACCCTCTCTTAAATACAATAATTCGAATCTATTTCGAGAATAATGTTCTTGGTAAAAAATTTTGTTTTTGTTTAGAATTTACCTATTTGGTTGAAGATTTATTTATTTTTTTGGGAATGGAATTGTGTTAGAAAAAACTGAATAGAAAAATAAAAAATTTGATCAAGTGAGAACATCAATTTTGCCTCTCTTCGAACTCCTATAACAATAAGCAATGTATACAGATTCCTGACAATTGAAATAATTTTCTAGTTATTCATCTGAACCTGTAATAGCAGAATCTTCAAATTTATCCTCCTTGAAAATACGTCGCTATAATTTCATGTTTTTCTTTTAGGTGAATATAATTTTGTGAGTTACATATTTTGAAGGTAGGTGACGGCAACTTATCCTTATGTAAATATGTAAACATATTCGTAATATTTTTCTCACTGTATCACGCAGTATGACATTGCAAAACTGGTCATCGCATGTTTCTTCTTAATGGAATGAATTCATGGGAGAAACTGTTAAACGTCTAACAGAATCTTCTGATTCCTAAACCCTATAAAATATGAGTAAAAATTGGAAAGATTAAGTTACAACGAAATACTTCAATTTGGAGAATGAACTAGTTAGAAAAAAGAGTATCATCATGCCCATAATGTTATTATCTGGATCAAACGAACCGATTTTAAACAAAATAGTTCAATTTTCAGGAGAACGAGTTTTTTAGCAGACAGTTTAGTTTCAAATCCAGAAGGACGAATTTTCTATCGAAGAGAAGAAATTCCATCCTTGGAATGGAATTTTCAACAGCATATTCAAATTTGTGACAAAATATTCGAATTATCAACATTATGATGGAAAGAAAATAGATGACAACAAAGATGCTCTATGTTTAAGAGAAGAAAAGTATTTTATGTGGTGAAGGCGAATTCATTAAAAAACAATGCAATTATCAACCATAAAATGTAGAGATTTGACAAAAAAAGATCGTTTCATATCGACAAGGAAGATCTTGATTTGGGTAAGATAAATTTTCAACGAGGTATAAAGTAGTTAAACTTACAGTAAGAAAAGTTGAAAACCTTATAAAAAGAGTTTCAATGGTATGGTTTATTTTACATCGATACACGCCTTCAACTGATAGAATGAAATCTTGACAGTAAAACAGAACTCCAAACAATGAAAAGTTGATTCTGAAATAAAAAAATATAATTCTGCATCAGAGAGGTAATACGAGACACCTCAAAGATCTACCAGAAAAACAATTGGAATTTCCTATTGAAGAAGAAGGGGAACTTTTTCTAGAAGTTCAAAAATGAAATTTCGAATCATCATTTTTTTTAACATCGAAGAAAATTATTTTCTGCTTGTTATTTGATGTTTTTCTGTATTGTCCGCAGATATGGGCCCCTCTTTCATGTCGGATGTGTACCTAATTGATTATTATTTCAGTTATAAAATTATGGTTCAACGTAAAAACTTATCACTTTAGCTTCCGAATCACGATTCCACACGTTGCACAACTCCTCTCTCTTCCTCTCTTTGAGTGTTTTATTGTTGCCTTGTGAGAGGTGAAGGTTGTGTAATGCCGTACGTGGGTAAGGATCATACAAGCAAAATTTTTCCATCCATATTTTAAAGCGTGATAGATCACGATTGAACTATCTGTGTTATTTGAGGAATGTGAGGAGATGCCACAGTATAGTGACCAATTATAGAAGAATGATGAGTTAGAAAAGAGTGATTGACTAGACGTCGAACCCTCTTACTAAGTGGGAAAGAGAAAGGACAAAAGTGTCTAAAACAGTGATAGTCACAGAAACATGATACAATACACCCCAAAGCCGCTGCTAAGTTGGAAGAGAAAAGCGATGGGAGGAAGAGGGGGCTGACCGTCCACAGAATATCGTTCAGTATAATTTTTGACTTATTACACTAATAGGATACGTAAGAAGGGAGACAGGAAATCGTTAAGGCAAAGTTGTAAGAGAGGCAGGAAGATAAAAGCAGAATCATGACTTCCACGTCTATACAAGCTCCGAGCTTGGTTTTTTGCGATATGTAAAAAATGAAGTCATATTGGAGCTTCGTTATTCTTTCTTGGGAAAATTACCATAGTCTTTTCTCTATATGCGACCTGGAACATCTCGTCATGCAAGTCGCTGTACACGGCATGATTGCCATTTTTTTTTCTTTTCTTTTCTAAAGGAGTAAAAACGAAGAAATGCTTATGCACTTACCACCTTCGTATCTAGGGGACTACGCGCATAATATACGCCCTCACGTTAATGTACACAAAGTGAACAGAGATATAAATTGCACTCACATGCCCATGGTCCAGAAGAGACGAAGGTGAGTGTGAGACTTGCCAATCGGCACCTACCTACTAAACCCTAACTCCTTTTCCCTGCCATCCCATTTCCCCAGAACCGCTTTCGCATGACTTTAGGCAAATGGGGGTAAGGCCAGTACGCCGCGTTTCAGCTTTCCTCTGCTCTGCCAACTTAGACTACAGACTCCTGTGTCTGACCCTACCAAGATGCACGCATCGTCCTCAGTAGCATGACAATGTCGCGCAACGGGCTCGTCGGCATTTGGCACCTTGATAGGGCTCTATCGCCTAGCGCCTCGAGGCTTCACCTTAGGCGTCGCCTCCCGGTACGCCTTGCACCGTAAAGTTCCCGGAAGATGGCCGACCCAGGAACTTTCGCCTTTTGCTGCGCAGAGGTAACAGTGCGGAGTCCTTTTGCACTCCGTGGACCGGTGTTTCTCCTTGCTGCACTTCCAGCAGCACGTCTTCCTGTCGGGACCGGTACAGACCACTGCCATATGACCGTAGCCATGACAGCGCTAGCACCGGGTCACATCCACCTTCTTCCTGACACGACAAAACATCCACCCAACTTTAAGGTGCCCTGCATGCACCAGCCTTACGGCTAAGTCTTCATCCATCTCGACGAAGGCCTTCTTCGTTAGATTCACTTTTATGCTCCCTTTTATGCCGTCACCAAAGTGCTTCTTTATCACCTCTCCGACTTCTCGACCCTCAGTGAGCTCGTCAAGGTCAAGCACCTCGACCTCGACACGAGGGACCAGCTCCCTCTTCGTCAGCTTCGGAACCGGTAGGGAGATTTTCACTTTCTCGTGATAAATTGTTTTTAGAAGAACTAGTCATCTTTTATTTTTTATTCGGGGTTTCTTCCCCTATCTGGTTTTTGTCCGCCCCGGGTATTCGATTTCCTCGATCCCAACCATTTCTGGGAGGCGTTCCCCTTTCCACAACCTGGGGTTGCGCCCGATGGGAGACCAGCAACACCACATGCGATGATTGCCATCACCCAACGTAGGTACTTCAATGATACACTAACAGCATTCTTGACTAGAAGAACATCGAGAGACCTGGCGACCGAATGCATGATGCCCTTAGGGCTCCCGCTGGGCTTCTTGGGGAGATCATGAATTTCAAGGAAGTGACGCAGAGTTGCCTGCTTACTAACATTTACCGCGTGCCCTAGAAATATCACTTTTCCTCCAACACTTCCGATTCTTCCTTGACATGTACAATATCTTCCTTTGGTACTTTGGACGCTGCTTCCAGAGAGGCAACACCCCTGTTATTGTTGGCGAGGTCTGCTCTAATTTCTGAAAGCGTGACATTCAATTTGTCGTTGCATTGCTGTTGTTTGACTTCAAATACGCCAAGTCTGATCAAAATCTCATGCGTCTCTGTAGGCGCTTCTCTTTCGCCTTCAGAAACCTTTCGTCGTAAGACTTCAATTCGACCAGGAGGCAGAGACGGTGGAAGTAGAGGAGTTGTGAGAGAGGGTTCAGAATTTTCACTTATCACGTCCTGTTAATTATAATGTAATTGTCGTACACACTCAAGTTAAAATCCACTGTTGCACAGGTAGAAGTAGAAGGCAACTGAGTGTATTTCTTGCATTATTATCCAACTAAGCCATTTTCGAGTCAATCAAAGTTATTCCTGGTGCTACCAGGAATAACAGGGAAAACAGGGAACCCTGTTTAATTACGGGAAAGATATTTTTCTCAATCTTGCAACTATCGATTCCAAAATGATATACTTGGAATCTGCGAATTATTATGATTCCAGCGACATATTGCTGGTCAATAAAATTTGATGATTTAAAGTGGTTAAAAAAAAACCTTCATCTCAATATCCATTTTTATATTTTTAACTCAAAAAAATATGACTGCAGGAATGGTCGTTTTGCCCGAAACCTCAGGAACCTGAAGAAAATGTAGATCACTTATCCGGCCAGTCAGGGTAGCTTGACATGAACACTGATTTACATGTATATTTTTGCACGTGACAGCTTTTATTTTCGTATACATATACGATTCTGTTTTTAAGCTGAATTCAAAAACGGCTATATTTTCTGACTTATTACAGTTAGCTAACGAGATACATACAAATCATGATAGAATTTACATGTTTAAATTCTGATTTTAGATTAGGTCTCTACTTTCGGAACTGTAGGAAGAATAATCGTAGCTCTCACATCTGGCCATAACTCGATTTTCATGTATGGTCATTCTCGATCCCGGCCGACTTTATTCCAGCAATTTTGGTCTTTCCACGGAGGTCAATTTGGTGGAGCTTAGGATCTTTTTCCTAAAAGTAGGTCAAACTGAGGATATATATTATTTGAATCTTAAAACTACTGATTCAAAAACAATGCATTCGAAATCTATGCATTCCTTCGGCTCTAATCTAATGATACACATATGGTTGGACAAGAAAAAAATGCATAGATTTCAAATATGCTCATTTGATATCGCCAACTGCAGAATCATGAACATTCGAATTTGAGATTTTTTCCCTTCTTACAACACATGCCACCCTGTCGATCTACGTCTACGCTACTGGGCAGCTCTAAGAAGTAATTACCCATCATTCACATTTCTATTCTTAAGTAAGAAATTCACCAGTACTTAGACAGGACCGTTCAAAATATTCGGCAAGACTACCTAAACCTCACCAATTCGATACCTGTGCAAGATTAAAGATTTGTTCCGACAAATTATTCGAGGGTCAGGGACGACTAGCGATCTTAATCTAATTCTTTCACGTTGCTAGTGTGGAAAATCATAAAAATGTATAGACTATTTGGTATTTCAATTATAAAACAACGGTGCGTAGAACACATCCTTCTTTGAACATGGAACACTTCCATTGAGGCCGTTTGTTACTTCTCAGTTTCAAAAATGAATTTTCCACGAAAAAAAGATACCTAACGGGATGAATATAGCGAGGAAATGAGAATGTTGAACTAGATTGTTGAAAAATTAACAAAATAGTTTATTCCTGAAGAAACAAGATACGTACAGAAGAGCAGAATCATGTGCGTATCCAGAAGATGAATATGAGTAATTGAAGAAAGAACGTTAGAGAAATCAAGTTCAAATGCTAAAGGCTGAAGATTAAATTGAACCAGCGATTGGTATTGGTAGTTAGGTGGTAAGTGCATTTCGTGATCCAGGTGATCATTTATTCCATAGACGTACAACTCTTACTATAAACGAATTATTGAGCTTACAAGTTCTGTGCAGAGGAATTTTGAAAACGGATTTTCTCTCACGTAGCTCATACTGTGCTGGTAAGTCTATGTCTACGGACTGAAAAAGATTGAGTAAATAATTTCGGGCTTTGTTTTCAAGAAGAAAGTATAAAATATCACCCATAAATTATTGTCTTCTATTGGCAACATTTAGCAGAACAGCTCTTTGTATCGATACATGTGTTTCAATTTAGGCAAATAAAGATGGAGCAGACACAGGCATTCAAGGCATGCTCAAGCTTCAAATCCTAATCTTTATTCAAATCGTCATATATAAAATAGCCGTAGACAAGATAGGACCAATTCAGACTCTCCCTGAGAAGGGTTTGAGTGAAAGTGTTTCCCATTATAAAGGTCAATCACAAAAGAGAAAAAAACAGAAAGTGATTGAACAGACTTTCATCCCTCTTTCCTAGTTCCAAGCGGCTGGAAGGAAGGGAGAGGTATAGTTGATTGTTCACACAAAACTGATTGGTCACAAAAGGGTGGCTGATCTCACATCAAACACTCTTTCCCATTTGGAGCGTGTTTATAACTTATCTTCTCCTGCTGGCTTCCTTCGGGGTAGAGTTTGGATTCGATATGCAGTCGCGGTTTCGCGGTGTTTTGTGTCCTTCACAGGTTTCCTCTAGTTTTGAGTTTTTCCTGTATCAGCCAGCTGAAGTAAAGAGGCCCACGTTCATGCGCCCTCCCACCCAAGGCTGGTGCTCGCTTCTCTTCAGCGTTCAGTACCGTCTCGGACCTTGCACTGACCGGCTTGTTCTTGTTGCGTCCTGCGAATGTACAGTGGTTGTCGAGAGCCATCTCATACTTCCACTGCAGGCAGACGGGTCATCGACTTTAATCGTAATTTCCCAGGTAGTACCCTTCGATAGTATTCGAGTCATTTGGTTCTCCTGACTCGATCGTCTTTTGATGTTGTGAGAAGTGACAATTTGGATGACGTATCCGCTGGTTGTTCTGTACATGTGAGGTTCACCAATAAAAGAAACAACTAGACTACTTGTAAAGTAATTTGGGTGGAATTTTCATTGGATTCGTGTTTACAATTCACTTGGTGTATTTGATTGATTTAGCCATCGCTAGCTAGCAAGTTTATCAGATGTATGCATTTTACTGGATATTTATTCCATTGCTGGTTAGCAAGTTCTCCAGATTTCTTCAAATACTTGTGACGTAAAGTTCATAAATTGACAGTTTATTAAACACACTTGGTCTGGCAAACAATGGCTTGCAACAAAGAAGTTTCAAAGATTACAGATATCTCAAATGATTTGATATCGAAGCTGGACGAGGACTACTTGCCATCCAATTTTAAAGTTCTAAAAAGAATTTTGTATGAAACCCAAATCACAAAATCAACAGTAGATGAAGCTGTAAAAGTAATTATAAAAGAAGTGATTGATATATGGAGGATATCAAGTATAGAAACAAAGAGAATTGATAACTGTTGCAAAAAATTGAAGAAAGTTTATAACCGCTACTCAGAGGCTAGAAAATTTCAAACTAAACAATATCCAAAAGTTATTGAATTTTTTATTTTCCTGGATGAATTATTTGATATTTCTAAAGATGATTCAATAAAACTTTTTGATTCAATAGATAGTAGTGTAAGAAAAGCATTTATGGCTAAACCAGTGGAATACATAA
>WSXT02009418.1:0-14702 GCA_011762715.2 Neuroterus valhalla | reverse complement strand
TTTTCATGTATTTTTGCCTCCTGAATCCGATTTTCGAAGGTGCCAAGCCGTAAATGGTCAAATTAAAAAGTTATTAATAAATACTTTGTTTAAACAATTGCCACTTTTCACCTATCCAAGTTACAGGGCCCTGCGGTATATCAACTGATTCCAAATCTATTCAGAAACACACTTGTTTTTTAAAATGTCAAAAATAATAATTAGAACCCAGGATATTGCAAATAAACCATGGAAAACCCATAAAAACGGAAAATTTTAGTGTTTAACACGCTACAACTTGTTAACTATTGAAGAAATAAACTTCCAAAACATATGAAAATGTTCGCAATTCAATAAGGAAGAGGTCTGTGTTTCATATTTATTCGAATAATTACCATAAATGAAAATGTCGCAAGTTAAGTAAACAAAAATCGCCCGTTTTCGGACGATTCAATTGTTTAAAGGCTCATAAGCTTCCTCCTAGGAATGTTGGTGGCCCATGAGAGACCAAACGATTCTCTAGCTTAAGACAAATCGATTGGTTTTTCGAAACTGCAAAAATGTTAATTAGAACCGGAGCTACGGCGATTTGAGTGAACGAGAATGTACGGTGAGCGTGGTGGAGTGCGGGACCACCCTTACGGCCGCTACTGGATTGTCGAGCATCGACAGATTTCTCGTTCACACAAATCGCCGTAGCTCCAGTTCTAATTAACATTTTTGGAGTTTTAAAAAACTAATCGATTGCTCTTAAGCTAAAGAATCGTTTGGTCACTATAAGGCACCACCAACATTCATAGGAGGAAGCCTATGAGCCTTCAAACAATTGAATCGTCCGAAAACGGGAGATTTTTGTTTAATTAACTTGCGATATTTCCATTTCTGGTTATTATTTGAATAAATTTGAAACACAGACCTCTTCTTTATTATATTGCACACATTTTTATATGTTTTAGAAGTTCATTACTTCAATAGGAAACAAGTTGTATGTGTTAAACACTAAAATGTTCCGTTTCTATGGGGTTTCCGTGGTTTATTTGCAATATCTTGGGTTCTAATTAATATTTTCGAAATTTTTAATAACGAGCAGGTCTCCTAATAAATTTGGAACCAGTTGATACACCGCAGGTCTTCGTAACTTAAATAGGTAAAAAGTGGCAATTGTTTGAACGATTAATTTGTTAATAACTTTTTATTTTGACCATTAATGGCTTAGCACCTTCGAAAATCGGATTCAGGAGGCAAAAATACATAAAAAATAACCTTGAGTTCCTCACGGACATTAAAGGGCCACGAAACCCATTGTTGCTCCTAGACTATATCCACCTTCGCGGTTGAAATTGAATTAGTAAAAAATTCATCTTTTAGGTTTGAAATTCAACTGTTTCAATTAAAGATTCATAATGTTATTAGGAATCTTGAGGTCTTTTTCGAACAATTAGAGTAGTTTCCAGGGACTTAATTCATTATCAAGAAATGTGAAGAGATTTTTGTGGAGTTTGAAAGATTTCAGATTGTCATGAAACTTTCAAGAATTTCAGGATATTTCTGAGAATCGAAGAAATCCTCACGAACTTGAAGTGATTTTGAGAGACTTTCATATTTCCAAAAGATTTTCAGAAATATGAGATTTCAAAATATTTCGTGATGCTTCATAACATAAAAGCTTTTCTCAACGTGACTTAAGTAATATTTGCCCCCCCCCCCCCAATCTGCAGAAATATGTTTCCACGTTTCTTTAGCTTTGCCCTTTAATCTGACACTGTCTCGGAAAATATCATTTCTTATTTTTGTGATTGCACTTCGCACTTCATCTTCGGAAACGTTTGGTTTCCTGCCAGGTTGAGAAGCCATACTTCATGCATCTGAAACGTATCGAAAATTCGTCACCCCATAAAAATATTTTCAAAAACTCTCTTTTATAGAATTGATGAATGGAAATTTGTGCTATAGCTCTTCTACGAGTCCTCTTGAAACTTATTTTCCCTTTTAATAACACGCGACACACGTGGGATGCAATGCCCACGAAGTGTTGATCGTCAATTTAATTTTCCAATAAATAATTTTGTGTCTGATTATGCTCAGGAACTACAGCAAGATTGTCAATAGGCAAAAAGAGGTTCATTTAGAGTTTATTCATTCAAGATTCAGGACACTCACTCTGCACTAGTCAAAGGTTTCGGCTTTACTGGCGATAGAAAATTACTTCCATGAACCTTTCTTCCTAAATTGGGAAATTTTCGTATTTCTCTGCTCAATCGCTGTTCTGTTGGGAAAATTCCATAAGGACACACTCGTGAAAAAATTATGTAAGAAAAAAACGCAGGTACCGGAAAACTTGAATTTAGGCGTGTGCTCTGGGTGTCCAGCCTAATGCGAAACAGATGTGTCCCAAGCATGGGTTTCTTATGGTTTCAGTTTCGAAAACTAAAAACAGGGTCCGAAAAATTTTCTTGCAGTGCAATACAGCAGTTTTGAATATGGACGATCTGAACGTATCTGGAAAAAAGCGAAACTTGAAAAATGAGTTTGCCAGAGCACTGGCATTCCTCATGATATTGAGCTAGCACCACCATATGCATGTTAACGGAAGATGAATCATAGAAGACTCGGACGAATTCAGGTTTCTCGATACTTTGAGGATCCTATAAATAAGCATGAAATTGTAGTCAGTAAAACGGGTTAATATCAATTATTTCTCCAGAAATCGTTGAAACAATGTTTGTGTAAACCATTTCTTTTAACATTGCTGCTGTTATTTTGAGACCCTCAAATGAACCTTGAATTATGTGTAGGTGGAATTTGATTTTTTTCACCCGTTTTGGTGTTTTTCATAACGTTGTGCTGGCACAACTTTCTCTCTTTCACTTGTAGTGATATTTTTCATAAACTTGAGCTGGCGTAACACAGTTATTTCGATACTACAAGAGCCTCAAATGAGCCTCAAAATATGGCATTATCATGAACACGGAAGAAACTGTATTAGAGTATTAAAAAATAAGTTACGGGATGGCGGATATGAGAAAAGTTCGGTGAATTAACATGATTTTTTCTGTAAACCATTTACAACTGTTCAGTTTTAATTACAGAACTGATAACGAATATTGGAAATTGGTGCTGTAAGTATTCAAAATGATTATTACGAATGAGTTGAAGAGAAACTACATTTCCGCTGCGAGAATGGCGGTTCTCGGTCGCTCAAAATTACAGAACTCTGCTGTGTTTTGAAATACACATAACTAGGAGAGGAGCCAGTGACAGATTTTTGTGACCAAAATCTTCTCGACTAATAATTCGTAAAATGCTTCATTTAGTGGTACCATAATTTTAGTGAACGTCAGCTGCGAATCTATGGGTGGGTTGGGAAACAGAAGCCACCCACGCACGTAAATAAAAAGATTTTCATTGATTTCCTCCCGGCTGAAAATTTCCTAGATGATGCTTTACATCATCCTTTAAATAAAAAAATTCGTCAGCTGGCTGTGCGTTGGTGGAAAGGTCGTCAGCTGATGCAATGCATCGTTTTATGGGATGTACCTGCGAAAATGTGATAGGCCAGATTCCCTTCGCACTCCGTATACTTATATATTTTGACGCACTGGTTACGAACATGATAGTAAAAATTGGCGCAAATGAGATTTTTATGGTGAAATCATGAAAAAACCATAAAAATTATGGTTTTTTGAGTTTCTTTCAGCTAATATGCGATATTAAAAAAAATATTCCAAACAAAAGTTGTGGATCTCATTGAAATACATACTTTTTGTTCTATACATTTTTCTTCTACGGGTGATGTTTTCTAAGAAAATTAGTGATAAACTATTTTCGTGAGAAAAACCCATAAAATCATGGCTTTTTGCGTTCATCTAAGTCAATACTAGCAATATTCTATAGCCAATCACAGGGGTGCCTTCTTGCCCCTCACGGGACCTAGAAAACGGGTAGGCGTTTGACCAATATTATTTCCCGTGCGGACGGGAAGGCACCCCTCTGACTGGTCACACAAATAATGTTGGTCAAACGCCTACCCATTTTCCAGGTCCCGTGTGGGGCGAGAAGTTTCCCCTGTGATTGGCTACAGAATGTTGCTAATAGTGACTTAGATGAACGCAAAAAGCCATGATTTTATGGATTTTTCTTACGAAAATAGATTATCACTAATTTTCTCGGAAAATATCACCCGTAGAAGAAAAATGTATACAACAAAAAATATGAATTTCAATGAGATCTACATTTTTTATTTGGAATATTTTTTCGATATTGCATATTAGCTGAGAGAAACTCAAAAAACCATAATTTTTATGGGTTCTCATGATTTCACCATAAAAATCTGATTTGCGCCAATTTTTATTATCATATTCGAAATCAGTGCGTCAAAATATATAAGTATACGGAGTGCGAAGGAAATCGGGCATATCACCCCAAAAAACGATTCATTGCATCAGCTGACGACCTTTGCACCAACGCACAGCCAGCTGACGAATTTTTTCATTCAAAGGACGATGTAAAGCATCATCTGGGAAATTTTCAACCGGGAGAAATCAATAAAAATCTTCTTCTTCTTACGTGTGTGGCTGCCGTTGCCCAACCCACCCATAGATCCGCAGCTGACGTTCACTGCACTTTATGGTACCACTAAATGGAGCATTTTACGAATTATCAGTCAAAAGGAAATGATTGACCAAAATCTGTCACTGGCTCCCGGAGTAAACCACCTTCAGGTCGCAAATCTTCCAAATCAAACAAAATGAAGCCAGAAGTGTTTGTTTGGCGAAATCAAGTTCTTTTGAAACTTAGTTGTATAACCCTTTCGTGAACATAAGATTTCGAGTCATGGACTAGAAAAACAATATATAATATGAGCAGTTGGAGGCATAGCTAATTTTGAATTTTTCATTAGTTTTGCGAAATAAATTTTCTTAAACAATTTGTTCGAATAATTTATTGCTAATTTCAATTTTTCTGCAAAATATATTCACAAATCTAATTCTACAGGAAAAATATGTCCGAAGCAGTATATTTTATATTTTAAATGCAATTTGTTACAACTATATTAATAAATAATTATCTTTGCATAATCTATAATGAATCCTAATAAGGCTTTTAGCGCCTATAAGAAAATGAATTATAATGGGTACAAATACAGCATACGTTACGAAGAGGTTTTTTCGTGCGTTAAGTTCAACTTTGCCTTTAGTTTTGCGAAAGAAAATTGTTGGAACAAATTATTTTCTCTAGATCAATTTTCAATTCATAATCAATTGTATCTTCAAATTGGGACTATTTTTAAATCTTACTGTATATAAACGAATGTGTTCTTATTAATGATAAAGTTGTTTTGAACTAATCTGTTTGAACAAATAAATTATTCCGTAAATGTTTTTTGTATTTCACGTTACATTGAAAAAAATATTTCATGGGTTTCGGGTTGAAGGGTTTATGGGCTAAGGGTTTAGGGTATATGGGTTTATGAGTTCAAGTTCTATGAATTTGGTGTTTATGGGTTTAGGGTTTATGGGTTATAGGATTTTGGGCTCGTGCGTTGAGTGTTTATGGATTCATTGGTATATGGGTTCAGGATTTGTGTTGTTCTAAATGATTTTCGCAACATATTGCAAATTTAGCAAACATTGCTTACAGGCCCGTAGCCAGGAATTTGTTGGGGGGGGGGAGGGGGGGGCTTGCACACCTATCTGCAAATTGCACAAGGTTGAGATTCAGCGTTACGTAGAGGGAGTTTCGGAATTTCGGCTATTTCGGAATTTTCGGAATTCTAATTTCTAATTTCGGTAATCTAATTTCGGGATTCCGGCTACGTGCTTGGTTGCTTACAATATTTGTGTTAACAAATCATTTTGGAAAATTCGGCTTCATAAATCTCTTTGAAATTCATTTACAAAGATTTCTGGCAAAATTTTGTTCGATTTGGTTAAGATTTGCGCACTGTAGGTGGTCTTGAATATTCCGTCGCCAAAGTGTGGCGTCGGTGACACTCAGAAAGAATAACCTCCAAAATTTCTTTCATTCGACAAAAAAAGGTGTTGTTATGGATTTCCGCTAGTGCGAGAAACCGGGAACTGATCGAGAATTTTATAACACCGAAAAAAAACCGCGAAATAGTAGTGAACTTATTTCTTTTCTTAACCAGGAATTTTACAAATTTTTGTAGTAAAAATTTATCTAACTCATATTTTATAGTTTTTTCTAAAAATTAATTGGATTAATAATTTTCTTCACTTATAATATCTTCAGTTTCAAATGCGTAGTTCTCAATTCTCTCACTCCAAAAATTTTCTATTACAAATTTAAAAAATTAAAATTGAAAAAAATGTTAGTTAATAAACGGTGATTATATATTAATTAATGATTTTTCAATTCGAAATGTACTTTAAGAATTAAAAAATTAGAATATTTTATTTGATAGGACAAGTCAGAACAATACACAAAATATTTTCAATTTTGGAATAACTTCAAGAAGATACATTATAGACTCCGAGCCTTTTATGAAAATTTGAACATTTTTTCAGTCCAAAGTATTCTATCTTGAAACCATTGCATTTGAAACTCTTCAAAAAAAAAAATTATCACTTGATATTTAGAAATGCTTGACTGTTTCTTTATAATCAGTAATTATTATTGTTATTTTATTATTATACCACTAAGGCAAATTCCTTGCGGGTTAAGCTTAACTCGTCTTGTTCCGGCCCCGTTGTACAACTGGAGAATAAGGGATTACGAGGTAATGATTTGAATAGAATATTTCGAATTGAACAGAAAAACTCAACTTTCAACGCAACAATTTTAATTGTTTCATTTAAAAAATGAAAGCTCTGAATATAATTCAATGGAAAAATTCAGAAAGGGATGACATAGAATTTAGTATTTTCATTTCCCATGCCTTAAATGGAAAGATAAATCAACAGATTCTGAAAATTATATCTATCATTGTAATTAATAATTTTCTATTATTACTTATGAGGGGATAAAAATTTCCTTTCTAGTTTCTCCCCTAGTTATTATACAACATTTGAGCGAAAAACGTCACAAAAAAGTCTGACGTTCAAGTGAGAAAATTAAATATAACTTTGTCGACCAAAAATGTTTGGCCCGGCACTGGTCATTTCTCGCAAGTGGTAAGAATTTTTCTTGGTTGATATATAAGGACCGCTTTGACTGTGTTTTTCTATATCTTCTTTCCTTCTGATGTAAAAGCACTAGCTGAAATGTTAAAAGCCCAACTATATGTGACGAAGTTGTTTTTTGTTTTGGAAACGACGCGAAATGTAGAAATTACAGAACTGTCGTGTTTCTGATTTGAGAGGCGCCCTGTGAAATGTCTTGTCTTCCACTTTATTTTTAACGGTCCTATTTGAGAATTCTTTCTGAATGATATTCAATTTTAATAGAAGAAGTTGTGTGGAGTGACAAAAACGTGAGTCTGTAATTATTGCGTATTCTTCCTCATGTCTGCCACTCCATAACAAATTCTGTAATTCCTCCAGTACAAATTTTTTCCGTGAATCTTTTAGTTAATTTATTAGGGGTCTTATAGCACCGTAGTGTTAGCTCAACGTTAAGATTTCGCAAACAGCCTATTTATGAAGAACGTGGAGCCTTACATTTTGCAATGCACAATGGGCTAGGCGACCCGGTTTCGTAGCCAAAAGTCGGAAAACATATAGAAATGTACAAAAATGAATTGCAAGGACACTAATGTATGGTTTTCGAAGGTGCTGATTCCGAATCTGATGCCGGAATTCTAAAAACAAAATGGCGGATCCAATATGGCGGAGCCTAATTTGAAAATATCATTGGATCCTCTCAAAAAGTGGCACCCAGGGGTTTTAGAGAGCGCTGAATGCAAATCCGAAGTCAGAATTTCAAAAAAAAATGGCGGACACTCAACACGAAAAATTATTGGATATTCACTGCAACCTCAAAATAAATCCAGTTTTGGGCTTGGGTATCGACGGTCTTCGAACGAGTTCGAGTGAGCTGAAACGTAAACAGTCAGGGCCGAATACACGCAAATAACTGACGCCAACTGTAAGGCAGTTGCGGAAATCTATGCTAGGCTACTACTGCCCAGTGCCCATCTTCAATGCACGGTAATAGCAGATGATAGAGCGAGGAGAGCCAATATGGCGGGTGATAATTTCAAAACATTATTGGATTCACTTAAAAAGTGGTATCTAAGGGTTTTTGGAGGCTCTAACTCTGAATATGGAGTCGAAATTTCGAAAAACTAAACGTGCTTGATTCTATTGAGTCCCCTTGCCCCTCACTTTTCGGGTTACTTGTTTCGAGTGAGCCCCCTTGCCTCTCACTACTCGGGGTGCTTGATTCGAGTGAGTCCCCTTGCCTCTCACTATTCGTGGTGCTAGAGTTAAGTGAGTCCCCTCGCCTCTCACTACTCGGGGGGCTTGATTTGAGTGAGTCCCCTTGCCTCTCACACTTTCAAGGGGTTACATGGGTTTTGAAGGCTTGAAAGAAGGCTATTTTTACCAATTTTTTTTGATATATCGAATGAAATATTTTATCTAAACAATTTGGCATATCGAAGATACATAGTTAATAAGTATTCTGTGAAATTTTCTATCAAAAAATATTGAACATTCAGCCCTTGAGAGTTCATTCCCCTTGGCCTCTCAAAAAAAAATTAATCTCCGCGTGACCACGATAACTAACGACTGGTTTATCCAGAATCAAAAAACCAAAATTTTTTTGTTAGTGCATGTATAAAACTCGTGCTTTGACCAATGGAAAAAACATCAAAATGAAATTTGAATTTTCGGCGGAGCTGTGAACAAAAATCCCATTTTTTGCTAAAGTTTTTAACATTTAGCGCCTCGTAGAATAAGTTGCAATGAACATTTTCGAAAATCCTTCGTTTAATCACGAGACAATGTTATTTATAAGAAGTGTGTCAAATTTGAAGGAGATCAGTTCATAACTTTTCGAGAAATCGTGGTCACCGATTTCAAAAATTGAGCTTCGAGAAAAACGCGATCAGAGATTTACGTTGGAAAAACATGCAGAATTTTATTTATTTATTTTTCCGTCCTATCAACTAGCACAAAATATTTAGAATATCTTTGATATGCCTAATTATTTAAATAAAATATTCCATTTGATATATGCAAAAAAAATTGGTAAAAATACGCTTTTTTTTAGCCTTAGAACTGCGACGCGCCAAACTGCCGTAACCAGATGGGCGGAACTTCCGAAGGCTCTAGCTCTCAGACATTTTCATGGATCAACCTTAAATTTTGGGAGAATATTTTTGACATATCGTACTATTTATTAAGACGAAGAAAAAAGAATCAATTCATTGAAATTTTCAAACCCATGTAACCCCTTAAATGGTTTTCGCTTACAAATTATCGTGAGTTTCATCTCCCTCTTCATCGGTCAATTCAGTTTCGTCTAGCAGAATTTCACTTTCTGAAAGATCAGCCTCTTCATCTTCTCGATCTGCTATATCGGAACTGGATTTTGCGTCTTCTGGTCACACATTTGCTTGAGGCGCAGCGAGTAAAACTCTGACATTTTCGGAAAGGAGCAAAAATCTCAAGTATGGAACACAATATGGGAACGACAGTGACAAACAGGGAGAAGAGAAAAAAATAATTTGTTAACTTATTCAGAAAGTTTATATATTAAACATGTATATATTGTATACATCAATTATGTTTACTAATATTTTATTAATATCTACGCATGGAATGTGGACGGAAAGTGGATTGCCGAAACAAGTGAGTTCGCACGCCCTTGTTGATGCGGCTGGGAAAACAAATGAAGATAAGCCAGCAGCAGCGCAGCGCTCTACACGCCATGGCATGGTCGTGCGCGGCCATGTATATACAAATAAGCAGCGAAACAAATGAAAAGTAGCAAAAAAGTAGAACACCTATGCCCAAGTCCACATTCTAAGGAAGACATTTATATAAGTAGGAGGTTTGAAATGAGGTTTGAAATCGATTTCTTGGAATAAAAAAAAACGGATTTCACGAACGTCAGTAGCACTACTAATTTTAGCAAGATTTTCTACTATGTGCCTAAATCATCGGAACAAAAATTCATCAATCAACGTATAATTTTCGTCAAAAATACTTCAATTCTTTCTCCATTTAGTAGTCCATTTCATCTTTCCGAATTCAAGAATCGACTTTTCGCCACGAAATCGGGTCTCCTGGCCTACTGTGCAATGAGGCAATGAATCAGCCTTGAATGAGCCTTGAATTTTGTGAGTACTACTGCTCTAAAAAAAAAAAGCTGAACGGCAAAGAAAGCTTTTGCATCTTTAATGAGCAACTCACACAACCAGGATTTGACCAGTATGCATGATAGCGCAAAGAAAGCGTGAGATGCTTTGTTGTTTAAAAACTTCTTCTGTCGAGGAAGCAGAGTGGATAAATGTTGAAAGTGTCGATGTACCGTTAATTGAAGATTTGAAATTATTAAACTCATCTCATGATATTCCGATTCCAGTGTACCTTCTTATGAAAATTGGTTGCAAAATGTATTGGATTCATTGGTGTAACTTTTTATTATGATGACATTATTATGAGTCGACTTTAAGATACAAATTCTTATTTTGAAGTCTCCAGATGGTTCATGTTCATTCTAATGTCGACTAGAGAGATTGCCTGATAAATAAAATTGTACGATGACGAATCTTGTTTCCATCACCTAATTTTAAACAAAAAAAAAATCTATAGAAGCGTGTCCCCTCAACAGATTTCTGCAGAAACTCGTGTTTGATTCCTATTGTTATCTCTAGTCGTATCGAGAAATAATGAAGATCGTCACTCTATTATTTGCCTGCGTGGCTTCGCCTGATTTCGGAAGTAAGTGTACCCAACATAATATAATATGACATCGATGTTTATTTCAAATTCCACTTTTTGTAGCATAATATGAAATTTATAATAAAAAATTTTGCTAGCAAAATTTTTTGAATCGAAATTTCCATTAAGTGACTCGTTTTCAAATTCTAATTACGTAACATATGGGAATGAAAAAATGACGACTAACACGGAATTTCTGTCTATTTATGTGAAGAAATAAATATGAAACATTCCCAACAATATTATATGTAAAATGTTTTGAGATGACACTCCATTTTTACACATTTTTCAGTTCTTACACCTTGTTTGAAAACGAAATAACAGCACTTCAAGATTGTTCACTATGCTCTCTACACTGAATATCGTTATATATATCTGATTCCATTTCTTAATTAACAACATAAAATTTATCCAAAAAAATGTCATTTACAATTTTTTTCATTCATATCCCCTTATGGCGGAACGTTGAAAGGTCAGAATTTTGTATATCATATGGAAATAAGAAGATGAAGAGTATTACAAAATTTCTGTTTATGCTTAAAATTCATATACAACAATTTTTCAATAATATCGAATGCGAAATATTTCGAAATGGTACTCGATTTTTACACATTTTTCAGCTCTAGCGCCTCCGTTGGAAACGAAATAAATAATTATAAAAAATCTGCCCGCCGGGCGGGCATATTCTCATCGCGCGCTTCGTTCGCGAGTTTGAGCGCGCCTACGGTGCGCATATTTTTAATCTCACGCTTCGCCCTCAATGGTAATCTCACCTCGCGGTCCGCGCTCGGTTATGAATTTACCTCTCACTACATGCTTGATCTTCATACTAGTCCACGAGCTGGGTATGTTCCCGTATGCAGTCAAGAGGCGAAAAATAAGAACCAATTGATCTGATGTATTTTGACTTGCTGAATCCAATGATACCGGTTACTTTTACAATAAGTGGATAGGTTTTGTTCAGAACTCAATTGTTTGAACCAATATGAAAGAATGGTTTTCCTCAACGGGACAAATTTTTTTTCGAAAATATGGACAATTTCAAGTATAAAAGTTGTCTTGTAATTTTTCTGTTGGATGCATATTTACAAAGTTATAAATTTTCAAAGTTTAAAATTTGACGTTTTTTGCAAACTTTGAGTATCGATTATTCTCGACCTATTGAATTTTTTTTGTTTAAATTGGAGGAGCAATTCGTTCTTTGAGAGTTCCTCTACCTATTGATTGTACGCAACATCTTATTGACCGGTCAGAAGCCTCGTTATCGCAATAAAATTTATAAGTGATGCCTTTTGTGCGCGTGACAGTCCGTTTGGCGCATGTTGCTGGCGAGGAACTCACAGCCTCACTGAAGTATATAAGTATGGTGTTTGTCCCGGCACAAAAGGCACTACTTGTAAATTGCGCAGGAATAATCTTCTAACTGTTGAGGGATCGTTACGTATTTCAGTTCCTAATCAGTAACTCAGATGTTTGCGCGACTGACACGAAATATCTTTAGGATGTTCAAAGAATTCGGAGTAAAGGAATTTTTAGGTATAGTTTCATAAAAATGCATGTAACAATACATTTTGGAATCTGTTTGTTGATATGTTGTCAAAATTCTCCGAAAAATTAAATGTGCCTCAAATCGCAGAAATGTGGATATCTCTCATTACTCTCATTCTTCTCCTATACATCTTTATTACTTCACAGGAATAGAGGTTTTCAATAATTTTGCAGTATTTGAAACTGTGTATGCATTAAACTGTAAACTGAATCAAGCACGTAAGTAGCCGAGCGCGGATCCCGAGGTGAAAAATATATCAAGCGCTTAACGTGCCATGAGGATGTACCGGCGCAGCGGGCAGATTTTTACATTATCATTCTGAATGCGAAGGGATTGGTTTATTGCGAAAAATGACTCCCACGATTTTCGTGCATTTCCGTCGGTAAGTGGGAGCGTAAACTGCACGATTGTGGGGAGAATTTATTGTGAGCCGCCGAACGTAAATACGCTGAAATCGAAAAGTCGCGCATCTCAAATGATGAGATTCGCTTTCCATTTTCACTAATATAGGGAGTCGATGTTTTTAGTACGGTAAGTAAGGGTTATGTTTGCCGTACGAAAATGCGCGTAACCACCGACCTTGAATAAAATATCGTGTGTCATACGACGGAAGACGTTTCGCTAACTCGTCCGATGCTTTATGTACTCGGCGGCAGGCGCTTCGCGCCTGCTATCGCCTCCTGCAGAAAACATCGGCCTCGTCACGTGAAACATATGTTTTCCGTCTGATGACACAATATACCATTTACGAAGGTCTGTTTGTATTTTGTAATCTGTACACTCGATTACTCTGAAAGAACTATCATATTGGATTGTGCTTTAGCACACTTTTTCAAGGCCAGAAGAGAAAAGGAGAACTCGTTACCCAGCCATTTCTGACCAATGGTTCTGGTTTCATCCACCGAAATTGCTTTTTGAAAAATCAAAAATGCAAATTTCCGGTTAAACCATGCAAGGTGCAAAAACATGTTAAGGACTGAAATTATTCATTTTGAAAAAATCTAAAAATTTAATTGAAACCATTTTTTTCATAGGATGCATAGGTTTTGTTGAAATCGTAAAAAATGTTACAAAAAATTGAAAATTTCATTTTCAAGCAAAACTATTTCAGACAAAGAAAAATGAACAGTACAAAAATTGTTCCTTTAAAAAAAATCTACAAATTTACTGTCGACTACTTTTCGATGAAACGAATAGTTTTCGTTTTAACCATGATAACGCACTTGAAAACAAAAAAATACCGTTTTCCATCCAAACAATAAGAAATAAGAAGAAGTCATGAACAAAAAAATTGTTCAACTTGAAAAAGCCTCCAAGTTTCATATGAATCTTTTTTTAATAAGATGTATATTTTCCATTTTAATCGTGACAACGCTTTTCAAACAATGAAAAATTCAATTTCCTAGCCAAACTATGCGAGATGTAAATATCGGTGGCGAGTATTGTAATAAGAATGTGTTCCTCAATGCCAGAAGAGCCTTCAGTGAAATCAATTTTGAAGAGAATTTCCATCCAAAATGAAAAAAAATTCAAAAGTCTTCATATAAGTAGAGGTTTTTATTGGAAATTGGGTTATTAATTGAATCAAAACAATGTATTTAAACTTTTCAATAACTTCAATTTTATTTAACGTTAACGCGCATGAGGAAACAATGTCTGCATTCTATGAAGAACTTCTCAAGACTAATCACTTAGAAACCTTATGGACGCAGTGGTGACAAACAGGCATTTCCCACACAACCAGACTAAAACCTATTGCGACGTCAAATTTCGTTTCTAAGAAAATGCATTAAAATGTTGAGGGAGTGTAAACCATATAATTCAACAGTATTCAACAGTTTTGCACTATTTTCAACCCTCTCTGTGCATTAAACTGTGAACTCAATCAAGCACGTGAGCAGCCGAGTGCGAAACGCGACGTTAAAAATAGAATACATTATCGAGTGCGAAGCGCGAGATCCAAATGACGCGCGCCGTAACTACGCTGCAACTTGCATGTGAAGCGAGCTGCACGCGTGGCGCGCCATAAGAATCTGCCCGCGCAGCAGGCAGATTTTTTCATACTTGAAACTTCGAGAAAAATTGAAGATTCTTCGACGCCTTATAAAAGATTAGATTTTTGGTTTCAAAAAAGAACAATTTAATTGTCAGTACAAACTGTCAACTGGCAAATCAGTGGCGGATCCAGGATCCGGGTTAGGGGGGGGGGGGGTCTAGTACTCAAAATTTTACTCATATATATTATTATCATTTATTATACTATCAAGCCAAATCCCTATCAGGGTAAGGGTAACTCGTTTGGTTCCAGCCCCGCTGTACTACTA
>WSXT02009417.1:0-29613 GCA_011762715.2 Neuroterus valhalla | reverse complement strand
CTGGACAAGCAAGGGGATTGGTTTAATTACATTTGTAGGCAATTTTCGAAGTTTAGTATAGAAAAGTTGAGAGGTGGGATTTTTGATAGTCTTCAAATACGGCAATTGATGAAAGACACAAATTTATTTTGAATTTATGACTATTCCAGAAATTGAAGCTTGAAAAGTTTTGTGTTGGTAGTCGAAAATTTCCTAGGTGAGAATAAAGCACCAAATTATGAAGAAATTGTACAAAATATGCTGAAAAGCTTTCAGACTCTAGGAGCAAATATGGGAATCAACCTACACTATATTCACAATCATCTGGATGAATATCCGGATAATTTAAGAAATATAGTGAGGAACAGGGAAAGCGCATCCACCAGGAGTATCTGAAAGTGATGGTGGAAAATTATCAGGGTGGATAGGATTGTTACATCATTGCAGATTACTGCTGGTCTTCAAAAAGAGTTTGTTCTCCGAAAAATTATAGGAGAAAAGCTCATAAAAGGTTTTTTATAGAAATATAGCATATGTTTCCGGAATTCTCCTCTCTATTTACTTTGATGTACCATCATTCTTGAAAAAAAGCCGACATTATAAATAAATCTGTCATTCTGTTTCTTGTTCTCCGAATTTTTCTAATGTAAAATGAAATTAAAGATTCAAAAGGAAACGAGAGCAAATCTTGCAAAATCATTGATAGTTCCATGAATTGTGAGCATAAATAAATGCAAAATCAATCTTATAACTAGGGCAACAAAACCACTGTAGACTAGTGTTATCCTCATAATTTTTTTTTTATAAAAAAAATTGTCAGAGTTCTGAAATGTTCAAAGTTCAAAAGTATAAATGAAAATGAGAATTTTTCCGCGAACAATGCAGATATGAAAAAAATTTGGAAGAAAAAGAATGTTTCTTTCCGGTAGCCCTCCAGGATGATCTTTACAAATCTTCGAGTTTTCTCAGAAAATTGAAAATTCAAATTTTGATCATATAAAAAATAGTGAAAAATAGAAAGATTCATTTTGTGATCGAACTATTCAAGGTACGGTAAAATGTAAATGAACTGAAATTGCGCATCAAAAAAAGACATACAAATCATATTCGATCGTGCTTTGGTAGCCATTTTGAAAGACCAAAAAGACAAGTCGAGTTCGTTAACCAGCTATTTTGAATTAAAAAAGGAGAGGGGAAGAATTTAAAAAAATTTTTTGAACTTTTTTCTCCAAAACTAGAAAATTGTAAGTATGTCTCCTTATAGTACGTAAAAAGTGGGACAATTTATCCGAATGATTTTTTTTTATAAAAACAAAATTGTCACAGTTGTGGCATTTTCAAAATTCAAAAATATAAAAGAAAATGATAATTCCCAGCCAAATAACGCAAGATTGGAAAGAAAGTCAGAGAAAAAATGTTCCTTTTTGGGATCCCTTAAAGATCGTGAATGCAACTTTTTGAATAACCACGAAAATTCCAATGAAAAAATGAAAAAATTTAACTTTTACTGTACAGCACATATTTGAAAATCAAAAATTTTATTACATTCTCATTATTTATGATTATGAAAGTATTAGCATCACCCGAAATTCCACATCTTTAATTTTCAACGGATCTCTACATTTAAGGACCCCCTGAAGCCGAAAATCCTGTTTTGGCGATGGTGTCTGTCTGTATGTCCGTTCGTCTGTAAACACGATGACTCAACAAAGAATGAACGGATCAAATCGGTTTTTCATACACTTGTTTTTTCTCAAATACAGCACATCCTATGATTTTGTTGAGAAAATAAACAAGATTTATTGCTTCTTATCAATTGCCATATATTATAGTTATTGCACCATCTAAATACATTGTTCTTAGTTTTATATGCCACATATAATAAATTTAGGCGATCAACTATTGGTTTTGTTATTTAATATTAATGGTTAGTTTCATGAACCCAATATTCATGAGGCACATAATATAGGTGAGAATATTAGAAGAATATCATAATCAAAATTATCATTATAAAAATAATTTTAAAGAATATAAGTGAATATTATTAACTATTGATTATATTTATTTTCATTATTATCATTACTTATTCAGTTGTTTCAAATCCTATTTGTAGGTGAATAATTTTCCCATTCATCACGTTATTTATTCAATGCATATGGAAAATTATGTACACGGAAAGAAATTTGGTGAAACAGCGGCACTTATAGGCAACTTCGTTGCGCCAAACTGTAGTACTCCAATACGCAGCAACTTCAATTTTCGAAAATTGAAGTTGCTGCTGCTTTCATGCCTTGGTTGCGCTGGCCTACTACTATGAATGCAGTAGCTGTCAAAAATTTCTTTCCGTGTATGCACTCAGTTTTTTTGAGTGCAGTCATATATTTACGGATGCTTGACATGCAAAAAGTTTAGGAGTCAGATAGGGCTGTTCCGGAATGGTTTTCATTGTTACAACTTTAGGACGATGTTGTTGTTCCTGCATCATTTTTTCAAGAAGGCTTTAGGATGTAAGTAGCTAACTTCGAGAAGCCTTGAGCCTACTTTAGGTGTTGGTCCTAGTGGGGGAATTCTCGTTTCTATATATCGGAACACGGCGTAGCATTCTTTTCGACAAAACAACCTTCATCGCAAGAAAAATCAAAACCTCAAAACACCCTAATAACACGAATAGAGCTTATGGATATACCAATACCAATACCAAAATCAATACCAATACAAGTACCAATACCAATACAAATACCAATGCTAATACCAATACCAATACAAATAGAAATGCCAATACGAATACCAATATCAATACCAATACTAATACTAATCCGTTATGGCTTTTCCTCCTCCTGGGTTAAAATAATAATTAGCCAATCAGGTTCAATCAGATCCCACAGAGAGTTGGTTTGGAAATCACTGGCATCGTCGAGATCATATCTAAGAACAACCTAACCTGAAACCTCATATCCAGGTCAGCCCCAAAGATGCGAACAGGAACGTAGCTGAGAACCATCAGATACCAAAAATATCATTCTCTCCAATGGGAATACTTTTGACATCATAATATTCTCCCTCCCAGATGCAAATAACAAACGAATAGAAGCGTCTACTGTGTCCATGTTGGCTGTAGCACTGCAGCGCCCCTTTCGGCGCAATGGATCTTACGCTATCCAGTGGCGGACTCTGCCGTGGTATAGCATAAATTAAACTTAGGCCTGTAGGTTGAGAATTCAGACAGGTTTAGGCAGACTCCTTTACTACACTGACGTAATATTTAGGAAATCAGTATCCACATTAACAGTAAACCAAGATAATCGGAAAAAAGTGTATAAATCATCATTCGTGTTGACCAATCATTTGAAATTACTGTTCACAATTTGTTCGTGGTTCCCGGTTTATTCACAGGTGAGCTTCTCATCTCTGACAAAATTGAATGAATTGGTAATTTTTATAAAAAATGCAGTTTATGCGAAAATTGTGCTTCGTCTTCTTACTTATTAATTTTACGGAATATTCATCTAAATAAAGGTAATATTTCGTTATTAAGCTTTCTTTATTTTCAGAAAAAGGATGAGTTCCCTTCATTGTTCTGTGATTCATGAGAATTTTCTTTGTAGATACTGCGTTTTCTGAGGTCCCATACTCACAAGGAAGCAGTTTTTGGACTCCTTTCTTGCGTAATATCACGTCCTTCGATACGTTTTCAGTGTAAGGCATAAATGCAGTGTCAGAGAGTAGTTAACAAATAAATATCTTCAATCTTATTAACCTCAAAGGACACGATGGGTGAAGAACACTCAAAATTTTCTTTTATCACTTATAAGACATAATTATTACATTTGAAAATATTGAGAATAAGCTAGCATCTAACGGTAAATATTGCTATTCAACTCAGCTTGGGTAGGTTGGCATTGGTATCCAAGCGTTAGTCTCTGTTTGACAGGTTTTCAATGTAGGCTTTGAAAATTTTTGTGTGTGTTCGACACCCGTGGTTCACTTAACGTCTAAAAAGCTTCTCTCAAACGTCAATTTTTTTAACGGATTCGAATTCGGAAAATGTTCATAGAACCTTTATTGGTATAAAAAGATATGCCTCCACAACCACATTGTAATTTTCCGGAAAATAATATGTGATCCTGTGGGCACAGGACATGCGTGAAGTACTTTTGGGGTTCAAAATTAGTGGATTTTTGCAGACCCTTTAAGGCAGAGTTTTCCAACGCGTGAGCAACGACGTAAGAACTGTAACTCGTCAATCCCCTCTCTTACCACCTTGGATGCGTTCATGCGGTGATCGCGATGTGAAAAGGGGTCCTTGGCGGTCGGGCTGTATGAACAGTGCGCGCAAGTAGGCGTGGTCCCCTGACGGAAAGAACTCCCACTTATTCTGGCTTAAAACCCGAAATAGAGGATTAAACTAAAAAAACTCAGTTCAAGAACCAATATTCCAGCGTGTATTTAATGACTTTTCGTATATACTCCGAAACTTGAAGGTAAAGTCTGAAATTTTTAGACAAACACCCTATCATAAAATGAATAAAACTCAAGTTTTGAGGTAAAACTTCAGCTTTTGGGGATTAACACCCGAGTAGAAAATTTATCCTATAATTTTAGGTATCATTCCTAAAAAATTTAGAGTAAATCTTTATTGTGTAAATTTATCCTGAACAACCTATAAAAATAACACTCTACGATCAACAGTACACTCTTAACTTTCGGTTTAATATTTGTTTTGGTGTTTATGCTGGGTCCCAATTCACACCCGATTTCGAGTTTGAACGAGGAGGGAATTCTCGATGAAATGCTCGGAGAAGGGAAAGAGAGGAGAAGCGCGCCAACCTTGCGTTGGACAACCCTGCTCTAAGGGTTAGATATCATGACGATGCAGTTGCTGCCTCATCTTCCGATATACCCATCGTGTCTTAATTCTGTAATTTATTCTGAATTTTCAGACTACTTGATTATGGCTCTTGCATCAGATCTGCTAGGAGAAGATTCTCTATAGGATTAGATTTATGATGGACAGCTTTGCCCAATCTGTAACCAGGCAAAGATAGAAAAATTATTTTCCTATTAGTAGAATATTTGATGTATGAGGATCTGAAATCGGATTGCTCTGAGTCATCTCAATCACGATCTTAGTTATAATTTCATTCAATTATTGTTATTTTAATTCATTTTCCATCTCTTCGTACAGGTCTACGACCGAAGCAAATATCATAGCTCAGATTTTTTGTAAAGGAAAGAGTACATAAAATTTTTTCTAAATGAAGCTAGGATACAAAAAGTTGGTGATGCCGGAAGTCTTGGAAGTTTATTAACTATTGACAGGAACATAAATGCAGAGATATCAAGAGGTATTATACAGAACAGTGTAATTGTTATCAGAGAAGCATGCAATTCCTGCGGAATTTGTACGTTAAGACCATGTTGGATAAAATAAGTAAGGAATAAGTTCTCGAAAAATGTGGAGTAGAAGAAATATTGTTTAAGACGAGTAGCAAAATTTGCTGAAATAATTGGATAATGTAAAGAGGATGGACAAGGGACGTCAAGAGAAGCAAATGGATTCAGGTACAGTTAGTGGCAGCGTATCCAGAGGTTAACCAAATGATGAAAATAGTTGAAAGTTTTGACTGAGACTCTGGAACTAAGAGATTTTGCGAGACCTCTGAAAACAAGAGCTTCCACAATAAAAGATGTTCGATACTTGCGGGCCTTCCTTACAACCTCCCCAAAATGATATAGTTCCCAAGTGGATTTAAATCCCCATCCCCAGTGCACACAACATTTGTTCTTTTGTCAATAGCATTTTATACCTAGAATTCTCGATGTCTTTATGGAATATTCCTTCGGGAAATAACGTGGATTTTATAGCTACTATTAGCATACGTAACGCCGTGAGAACATTAAGGTTCTGCATAGAACTTGGAATCCCCATTGGTGATAAAGAAATATTCACTCCCGCCTATTTACACGGAGAAGGAGGAAAATCCTCAAGTTTAGCTACTCTCAAGATGAAATTGATATTATTTTATATTATGTGCTTCCATCTTATCTTTGAAGATAAAAGTTATCCAAACAATTCTGATAAAAGATGCGTATAAGATTCCTCAGAAAAATAAGGCAGATATAGAGGTTATGTTCGGTCTATTGATTCTGGGGACCATTTTGATCATCCCCATTAAATCGTCAGCAGTAGTTGAACAAACCTGATGGAGCTAAAAATTCCAGACAATACTCATGAAGATTAATACGATTCATCTGATGGCAGAATTTCGTTCTTTGAATACCTTTTGAAAACAAACTGAAATCCTAAGAATGAATGCAGATTTGATGTTTTTGTGAAGTTTTCCGTCAGATGCACTAGTTCCTTTATTACCAAGTATTGCGATTGTATCATAACCAAAAGAAAGATGACGCGATAAAGTAATTTCTTTCAAGAAATTTCTTCAAGATTCCTGTGTAATATTTTTAATTAAAAACTAGAGTGGGAAAAAGGGAATAAGTGGAGTAGGAAAAGAGTTAAGCGTCAAGAAAATTGTCGGAGCTTGTGAGATTTTGGTAGAGTGAGAGTACAGCGTGACACTTCGACACCGCGACCGCGAGTCGCGTCAACCTCGAACAGTATCTCGCTGACCGTTTTGGAAGAAAATATTTACTGGGTTGGGATTTAAACTTCAATATTTTTAGTTGAAAAAAAATATTTTTGCATGAGAAATTAAATTACATGATCACAAGTTTAACTTTGTCGTTATAAAACTACTGTTTCAAATGCAACTGTTCAGTTATTGATTTAATTTCTCTTGTTTCGTTTTTGTATACTATGTTAGCAATTGATCTTTTTCATTCAGGAGTTAAATTTTTTGATCAAAGGAATGATTTTTTTCTAAAGAATTGTGAATTCCAGAACTTGAATTTTTATTGTTCAATTTTGCCTTCTTGGAAACACAATTGTACTCTCCAGATTAGAAACTTCATATCCCTGTTGCGAACGCCGCCATTTAGTTTTTGATAATTCATGTTTATGTTGAAAATTGCACCATGCGATTATAAAAGTATGTTTTTGTTGGGAATATATGTTTCTGTTGAAAATTTAATAATTTTGTTGACAATTCGTAGACCATTTCAAGACCTCATTTTTTTATTAAAGATTCAAGTTTTTGGTTAAAATTTTGAATATCTCGCAAAAAACAATCGTTCCGCTCCGAAAATTTACCAATTAGTCAGACAAGTTTTTTCTGTTGACTTGTATATATTTTCCGATAGAAAATCATACTTTTTCAAAAAAAAATCTCCTTCGATTTACTGTAACGGTTTTGGTACAAAATCAAAATATCTTTAGAATAAATTTTTCCACAGGATCAATAATTCTTGTTGGAGCTTTTTATTTTTGCAAATTAATTTCCTTCCTATTTTTGAGAATAAGTTTTTTACTTCACAAAATTGTTTTTTTTCTTTTTTATACCCAGGAACTAAATTATCCTCTCCTACCTTCAAAATTAGTACTTCATTTTTAAACTTGACTACTTTATTGAATATCTGATTTTTCGTTAAATATTTGTTTCTCTGAACCAGAATTATAAGATTCCGGCAAAGTTGTATATCAGGTTTCGAACTTCAACCGACAGTCAACATTTATTTACATTTTGGACTTTAATATTTGGATTAGACTTTTTCCTTAAAGTAAAGAACAGTACATTTTCATCTGAGGATAAATATTTCTCGTTAAAAATGTCTCTCAAAAAAAAAAATAATTCTTTCATAACAGTTTAAAAACATATTCCCAAAAGTGGAATTCAAATCTTCCGCTTCTGATTAGGAAAAAAATGTGTTTTTTGAAATTAGTTTATTCTTATGGAAAACTAATATTCTTTTTCTGGAATCAGATTTTTCCGTTTCTGGTTGAATATCTATATTTAGGTTCATAACACAACTATTGTTTTGAAAATTGATAACATTTATTGAAAATTTTTACCTCAAAATTGGAATTTCAAATAAAGTAATTGGAAAATACATTTTTCCAACTGAGAATTAGGGTATCATGCTTTCGGTTGAAGATGAATTTTTAATCAGTTAGATGGTCAATTACACAGCCAACCGCACCCGAAAGCTTTTGCTGCGCTAAATCCGAATCCGACCTCAGAAAGATGCCAGCACCCTCAGTTTTGGAGATATTCTAACCTAAAGGGGTAAAAAACACGTTATCTTGATATATTCGAAGTCCCGTCACATCGCGAAAGAATTTTTCTTCCCAAAACTCATGGTAGCATCGTGAAGAACTACTCTTCACCTTCCAAATGCAAACTCTAACTTTCCGATACGATTTTTTCGGGCCGAGAGGTGGCGAATTCAAATATGAAAAATTTCACTTTTCACGTATATCATTTTTGCTACAAAACTATATGCCCAGGGAATCAAAATAGCAAAACAATGACTATTACAGCTGGTTGTATGTTGATATAACCCTAGACCCCCAATACCTGATTTCAAATACCCCCGAGCACTGTAATTCGAGTCTATAACCCCAGCCCCCCACAACCCGATTTCCTTAACCATCGAGCCCAGTAACCTGCAATACCTGCGAGCCTATTGCCCCAGACCCTACCGCCAAATTTCCTTAACCTTCAAGCACAGTAACCTGCTATGCAATAACCGGACTTCCATAACTCAATTTCCTTAATCCTCGAGACCAGCAACCTGCTATGCCATAACCTCAGACGCCCACAACCCGATTCCTTAACCCCCGAGCCCTGTAACCTGCGAGTCTATTACCCCAGACCCCAGCGCCCGATTTCCTCAACCTTTGAGCACAGTGACCTGCTACGCAATAACCCCAGATCCCCACAACCCGATTTTCTTAACCCTTGAGCCCAGTAACATAGAATGCAATAACCCCGGACCCTCACAACCCCCGTTTCCTTAACCCTCGAGACCAGTAACCTGCGACTCTATAACCCTAGACCACCACAACCCGATTTTCCTTAACCTCGAGCACCAGTAACTTGCGAGTCTATAGCACTTGATCACCATTACCCGATTTTCTTAACAACCGATCCCTGTAAGCTGCGAGTCTATAGCCCTCGACGACCATAACCCAATTTTTTCAATTGATAAATACTGATCCTTTGAGCGTATTTCAGGCTCCTGGGCTCGAGGGTTATGGAAATTTGGTTGTGAGAGTCTGGGGTTAATGCATAGCAGTTTACTGGGCTCCAGGGATAAGAAAATTTGGTTCTAAAGGTCTAGGGTTATAGACACGCAGGTTACTGGTCTCGACGATTAAAGAAATTGGGTTCTGGGGATCTGAGGTTATAGCATAGCAAGTAACTGGACTCGAGGATTAAGGAAATGAGGTTGTGGAAGTCTGGGGTTATTGCAAGGTAGGTTACCAGGTTGGAGAGTTAAGGAAATTGGTTCGTCGGGGTGTAGGGTTATCGCGTAGCAGGTTACTGAGCTGGAGGGTTAAGAAACTCGGGCTGTGGGGGTCTGAGGTTATTGCATAGTAGGTTACTGGGCTCGAAGGTTGAGGGAATCGGGTTGTAGGAGTCGGGGGTTATTGCATAGCAGGTTACTGTGCTGGAGGGTTAAGAAACTCGGGCTGTGGGGGAATAGGGTTTTAGACTCGCAGGTTACTGGTCTCGAGGATTGAGGAAATTGGGTTGTGGGGTCTAGGGTTATTTCAGAGCAGGGTACTGTGCTCGAGGATCAAGGAAATTGGGTTGTAGGGGTCTTGGGTTATTGAAAAGCAGGTTACTGGTCTCGAGGGTTAATGAAATCGGGCTGTGGGGGTCTGAGGTTATTGCATAGTAGGTTACTGGGCTCGAAGGTTGAGGGAATCGGGTTGTTGGAGTCGGGGGTTAATGCATAGCAGTTTACTGGGCTCCAGGGATAAGAAAATTTGGTTGTAAAGGTCTAGGGTTATAGACACGCAGGTTACTGGTCTCGACGATTAAAGAAATTGGGTTCTGGGGATCTGAGGTTATAGCATAGCAAGTAACTGGACTCGAGGATTAAGGAAATGAGGTTGTGGAAGTCTGGGGTTATTGCAAGGTAGGTTACCAGGTTGGAGAGTTAAGGAAATTGGTTCGTCGGGGTGTAGGGTTATCGCGTAGCAGGTTACTGAGCTGGAGGGTTAAGAAACTCGGGCTGTGGGGGTCTGAGGTTATTGCATAGTAGGTTACTGGGCTCGAAGGTTGAGGGAATCGGGTTGTAGGAGTCGGGGGTTATTGCATAGCAGGTTACTGTGCTGGAGGGTTAAGAAACTCGGGCTGTGGGGGAATAGGGTTTTAGACTCGCAGGTTACTGGTCTCGAGGATTGAGGAAATTGGGTTGTGGGGTCTAGGGTTATTTCAGAGCAGGGTACTGTGCTCGAGGATCAAGGAAATTGGGTTGTAGGGGTCTTGGGTTATTGAAAAGCAGGTTACTGGTCTCGAGGGTTAAGGAAATCGGGCTGTGGGGGTCTGAGGTAATTGCATAGTAGGTTACTGGGCTCGAAGGTTGAGGGAATCGAGTTGTTGGAGTCGGGGGTTATTGCATAGCAGGTTACTGTGCTTGAAAGTTAAGGAAATTTGGCGGTGGGGTCTGGGGTAATAGACTCGCAGGTTATAGGGCTCGGGGTTAAGAAAATCGGGTCGTGGGGGTCTGGGGTTATTGTGCAGCAGGTCACTGGTCTTGAAAATTAGGGAAATCGGGTTGTGAGGGTCTGGGAATATTGCATAGCAGGTTACTGGGCTCAAAGGTTAAGGAAATCGGGTGTTGGGGGGCTGGGGTTATAGACTCGGAGGTTACAGTGCTCGGGGGTATTTGAAATCGGGTTCTGGGGGTCAAGGGTTATATCAACATACAACCAGCTTCAATAGACATGATTTTGCTACTTTTATTTCCTGGGCAAATATGTTTGTAGCAAAAATGATACCCGTGAAAAGTTAAATTTTTCATTTTTGAATTCGCCACATCTCGGCCGCGAAAAATCGTATCGAAAAGTTAGAGTTTGCATTTTGGAGGTGAAGAAAAGTTCTCCACGATGCCGTCGTGAGTTTTGGGAAGAAAAATTCATTCGAGATGTTACAGTGCCTCAAATACATCAAAATAACGTGTTTTTGACCCTTTTAGGTTAAAATATCTCGAAAACTGAGGGTGCTGCAATTTTTTTGAGGTCGGATTCGGATTAGGCGCAACAAAAGCCTTCGGGTGCACTAGGAGTGGTCTCTGGTTCCGGACCTTAGTCAAATTTCGGCGGCCTGTGTGATTGGAAATTGATGAATTTCGGTCATTATTTTGGTTGAAAATTCATCTCTCTAAATGAAGAATTAGATTATTTATAGAAAATTGACATTCTTGACTTAACATTGTAACAATTGATTGCTTTCTCAAATATTTTCTTACAAATCCTTCGATTTGAATTTTAAATTTGTCATCTAATGAATAATGAATATTTCTTATGGAATTCATATTTGACGTTTAAGAAAAAAATGGATAAAAATTCGTGTTCTCCTTTTGACTGAGATATGGTTTTTGCTTGAAAATTAACTATGCTCTTGAAATTTGTTTTTTTGTCAGGAATTCGTTTTTTGATTATAAATTAAGGTTGTACTGGAGCGAGGTTCAGTGTTTTCATTGTGGTATAACTGTGCCTCATCATTTAGCATTGCATTTCAAATCCGCTGCCAACATCACGCAATCAAAATTGAACGCAACAAGCGAGCGACGTGAAAGAAGTTGCCATCGTTCTCGAGTATAAGTGTCGAATTTCGTGAATTTGCGAATTGAATCCTGAACAACTTTTCTCCTGCTGACAAAATCATTCTAAAACTTCGCGTACTACATTTTGGAGTCATAAATCACAATATAATTGATTTTCACGTCGATCCTATTACTACAAATAATTTTTTCAGAGTAAAAAAGAAAGAAATCCACGCGCTGCCATAAGAGCCCATGTATTTCTACTCAACTTTGAAAGCTTATATCTCGACGGCCAGCGACAAGATTTTCTTTGAATTTGATAAGGTGGCGTAAGGTACCATAAACTTTATGTATATATAAATTGTTATCGAATTCTGATCACTTGGCTCTCGCTCCAGTACAACCTTAATTTCCTCTCTTGATATAAATTTCAGGATAATTTTATTCTATAAAATTCGTATGCTCTGAGTCTAAAATTGATATGTTTCCTTTTTGGAAATTCTTTTCTGTGTTGGAATTTAACTATTTGGTTCAAATTTCAAATATTTCGCCTGAGCTACCTTTTCCTAAAAATTCAACTATTTTTGTTGCAAAGTCTCATTTTTTTGTTACCTGAAACTGTTTTGATTTAGTACATTATTATTCTTCGACCGAATTTTTCGAATATTTCATTTTATGTTATGAACTTAAATTAACCATCAAAAAAATCTGCTAGGTCGAAATCCGGTTTCCTTCTTGGTGGTGAGTCACCTTCTTCATACTTGAAATAAAATTACTCCGCTTCGGTTCAAAATGAACTCCCTTCCATTTTCAGAGATTGTTTTGTTTCATCAAAGATCATTGCATTTAAAATGTTAATAAAAACTCCTATAATCGTTGGAAAATGCATTTATTACGTTGGAAATTTATTTACTTCCGTTGGAAGTTTTCATTCCCTTTGAATTCTGTTTTGGAAATTTTGCAATAATTAGTGGAAAAACTCTTTACTTTCTGCTTTGAAATATATATCTCTCTGTTGAAAAAGTAAGATTCCTGTTAAAAATATCTTATCATTCATTGAGTGAGAACGTTTTGATTTGAAATTATAATATTTTTCCACTCAACTATAACAAAATGGATTTTTAGTTAAAATTTGATACTTTTTGTTAAAAATTGAACCATTCAGTTGAGAATTCGTTCTTTCCTGTTTGAAAATCAATTCTTCCAAATTCTTCCAATGTTTAATTATACTGGTTTTATCAAAAATGATATTTTGTTTATTATCAGAAATAAGATGTCTTCCGTTAATAAATAATTTTTCTCTAATTGGAAATAAATCATCCCCTCCCTCCTTGAAAATCAAAACTCTATTTTGAAACTTCACCATCCCTCCAGATCCTCACTTCATTTGTTGGGTTTTTTTTTTTGGTTTTTTCAAGCCATTTTTTGGTTTAGAATTTGATTATCGTATGTGAAATACATCTTTCCGGTTTAATTATCCATCAATTGATCAATATTATTTCCCTTCACTGACTAAGATATTTTTTGAAGAAATCGGAAGAAAGTCATGAAAGGAGAATTCGAGAAAGGAATTCGTAGAAAAAATGAAGAATGAGAATCTAGAAGTTAAAGAAGAGGATGAAGGAGTTGTAAGCCCGGAAGGGGGAGAGGACAAAGAAAAAAAGGGTTCGTAGGATGAGGAATGTAGGAAGATAAAGAAAAAATAAAAGAGAGTGTAAGGGAATGTAGAATAGGGGAGATGATCAAAACTGAGTGCAATAGGAGAAAACGAGTGTTTGAGGGGATGTTAAACGAGAAAAGGCAGAAGGAAAGGTTAAATATATTGAGGAACTAGAGAAAGCGGTTGAGGGAAGAAACGTATGGGAGGTAGCAAATAGTAAAAGAGAAAGAAGAAAAAAAGTGAATGAGAATATAAAAATGAGATTGGACGGGGTACTTCATTGGACTGTTGAGAGGGGAAGAAAAAAGAGATTAGAGAAGAAGAGAAGAAGGTAGTGGGAGAAGGGATGTAAAATAGAAACTATTCGAGCAGTGAAGAAGTCAACCTTCCCAAGGGAGAAGGAAGTTGTGAGAGAAGATTTGGGAAAAACTGAAACAAAGAATAGAGAAGAGATGAATGGCCTGCATCGTGGGGAACAGGATTAGCGAATGCACTATTTTAAAAAGGAGAAGCTTTATTAGTCAAAATTGTTTATGCTCTCCCCCCTTCATGGGAATTAGTAGTCTTTACATAATCTCTACCCTATTCCTTTACACACTTTACTGATAACTCAGAGGTGAGGAAAACATTCAGCTTAAGGTGGGTTCCGAATCATCAAGAGCAACAGCTACATCAAACCTAAAGATTCTTTATTTCAGCAGAAAATCTCCTTATTTCCTCCATTCTAGGAGAATTTTCTGGCCTGTGAAACCTGTTATCTGAAACAGTGGACCTCTAGTTTATGCATCCACAAAATGAACCCACTCTAGTTAATTTAGGCCATGAATGGCTTTTTACGAGGGAGTGAATTGAATAGCCACGGTTTGAGCTAATTCAAGGGTTTGAGAGAGAATTGAGGTTGCGGAAGGTCGGTTAGCTACGATGTCTGAAGCTCTGTCCGCAAGCTAAGTAACGAGCTTTCGGCAAACTTTTTTTCCTGAAGGCTGCCAAGTGACCAAAAGGGTCTCGGGAGGGTTCAAAAAAAGCGCTGAAATGGAGAGAAAGCATTCCTCTGACATCGCGGACATTTTCGCGCCCCAGCCAACTTTCAGCTTCTCAAGTGTTGTTGGCTTCTGGCAACGCCTCATTAAGCGCATTTCCTCTTAAATACCAAGTGTTCCTTCTTAAATGGGATCAAAAGACAAGAGACTTTCCTACAAAGAAGATTTAGAAAGTTTTTTTCTCTAACATGATACTGGCTTAAAAGCAGGACCTTTCGGAGGATAATGAAGTTTTAAGAGAAAGAAATAGAGGAAGTGGGGAGAAAAAGATTTTCTTCTCCCATCAGGGCCACTCCGGTTCCAAGAATATCTTTTTCAAATGATTCATCAAGAAAAACGAATATTTTTTTTGGAAGAATTGAAATTTTGAATAAATAGTTGAATTTTGTCTGAAAAAATTATTCCATTTGAGAAAAATCAATTTTTGACCTAAGGTGAGTTTTTTTGATATAGGTGATTAAAATTACAATCTGAAAAGAGCTTAAGAATGCATCTACTCTTTGGGAGTTCGATCACTATTGATAAATATTCAATTACTTTCTTCACGAATTCGCCTTTTCGGTCTCAACTTTCTTTTATCTGAATAGAAATATAATAATTATTATTTTTATCCATAATTCACTGATTCTATTTTTTATTGTTAAATCATGTTTTTCAGGTCGAAGTTTGAGTTCATGATTGGAATTTATCTGTCTTGGTTAAATATTCTTTTTATTTCTCAGATTTATATAAGAAATTAGACCTCCTTCTACAAAACTCATTCTTTTGTAGAAATTATTCGAAAATTCAACTATTGGGCTCAGAATGGAATCTTTTTGGTTAAAAATATGACTATTTTGTTAAGACTTATATCAAATTTTTTTTTTTTCTTAAATCAACTACTTTTTTGGATTCTACAATTCTGGTAGACAATTTAAATGCCTTCCAAAAACTTATTTTTTGGGATAAGAAATCCATCATTCATATTGAAAAACACTTTTTTCTTGATTGAAAATAAACGTTCTTCGGAAAATTCAACTTGTCAGCTTCAAAATCATTTATTCACTTTTTACGTAAAAAATTATGTATTATGGATCAGAATACAATTATTTGGTTGAGATAATGTCCTGTGGGATGCAATATCATTTTTTACAGGAAAAAATATATCTTTTTTGGTTGAAAATGTTTTTCTTTTCTCTTTCGAAAGAATACCTTGACTTTTACAAAATTCATTTCTCCCCTAAAAAGTCGTATTTTCATTTCATAAATTTAATTATTGGGTCGAAAATTAATTTTTTTTAAGCTAAAACTTTAAATATCTGGTTATACATTCATCTATTATTTCAAAGTTTGAATGATTTATTCAAAACTCAACTACTTTTTAAAAATAAAATCTTTTGAGAATTTTACTTTTTACACTGCAAATTTAGCCTCACTACGAAAATTTGTCTTTTTGGAGAAAAAATATAACACCTAAATTTGAACTGCATATTTGTGGGTTAAAAATTCTACTATTGGTTCAACAGTTCAATTTTTTCGCTGAAAATCTTGTTGTGAGTTCAATTATTTTGGTTTCAAATATATCTGCTTTATCAAACTCAAGTTTCTTGGTAGAATTTTCAACTCTTGTATCGAGAAATCGTTTCTTTTAATTGAATTTATCCCGTTAAGAACTCTTTTTCTTCGTTGCAAAATATGTTTTCAAATTAGGAATTCACGTATTCTATTTTTTGTTGAAAAAATATGTTCTCAAGTTAAAAATTCAACAGGTTTGTTGGAAGTTTAATTGGTTCTCAGAAAATTTAACTTTTTCGTCCATTGAACTTATTTGGCCAGGAATTCAACTTTTCTTATTGAAAATTCGTTCATTTCTCATTCGAAACTATAAGTATTAAAGTTGATTTTCTCGGATTGAAAATTTTTTTTCATAGTAGGAAATGTACATTGCTTATTTCTAAATTGATTTCTTTGTTCAGAATTCCATTTAACAGTTTGATAATTTACCTTCTATTCGGAAATTCGTTGTCTCTACAAATAATTCTGGATAATTCCAGGAACATTTGGGATTTTTGAATGCGGAAGCCAAATCTTTTCTCACAATAGCCCGACTTTTAACCAAATAGTTGATTTTTCACCTGAATCGTCAATGTTTATTATTTCAACGGAAGATTATTAACAAAACTGTGTTTCCATGAAAAAAACAATAAATAAAAATGAAAAGTAATTTATCCAACACTCTTCCAAAATACAATCTCAATACAATCCTCGATCTCCAACATCGGGTTCGAAAGCTGTTGCATTTTTGTTATCATTGGAGAATTCATTTTGTTTTTTATTAAATGTACGAAATTTCAGAGGAATCGCGTATTTTGCTTTCAAAATGTTTATACCTTTTAGTCCCCTCTTCTGAATTTCTTATTTGTTTGAGAAGTTAATTTTTTGCCAACCTAGCTCTAATCTAGAACTTACCTATACTAATTCGAAACCTCCGAATGTCTGTTCGATTCAATGTTCTACTTTTGAAAATGAAACTTCACAGTTCCTTGGATGTCCTGCAGTTAAAAATCCAACTGTTTGGAAAATTATTCCTTTTGGAGACGGATAAGTCATTCATTCTGAATTTTTAAAGTCATTTCACAATCTTGAATTTTTGAGGAAGATTTCTTTTCCAGTTCAAATTCTTCTCTTTTGGTAGAATTTGACTCTTTTTTGCAAAATTGATCTTTTTCTGTTCCAAATTTGAGTATTCTGGTTTGAAATAAAACGATTTATTCGAAGATTGACTTTCTTGTCGCAAATTCATATATTTGTGTTAGGTATTTAACTGTTTTATTGAAAATTCGTCTGTTTTTGTGGAGTTACACATTTTTCAATTCAAAATTAAACCTTTTTTTCGCGGTGAATTCAACAAACCGGTTTGAAGTTTAGGTTTTGGAAATTTGCTTCTATGTTTCCAAATGTTCGGTTCTTCAGTTAGAAGACAAACTCATTTGTTGTTAAGCTGTTTCTCTTCCCTCGACTGAAAAATCTTTTGTGCAAGTAAATGAGCCCTGCTTTTATTTTTTTGTTTGTTGCACCACATCTGTTTGTTCATAATCTGCTTTTGAATCGATTTTTTCTGTCAAAAGTGACCTTCCGATTCAAAAATAACAATATATTTCAATTTATCATAAATATTTTCAATTTTTTATAAAAATCTCTCATGATGAAATATTCAACTATATAGTTGGTTGAAATTTGAACATCTTCGTCCAAAGTTCATTTCGATGTTCCAAAATTCGTTTCTACATCTTGAATCTTAAAATTCGGTTCGAAATAAGTTTTCTTCATTTGTAGAAAATTTGTCTTTATTGTTGAAAAATTACATTTGTGGTCGAAAATTCCAGTACTCTGTTCGAATTCAGAATTTTTTTCCTTTGAGGAATTGATTCCATCAGCTGAAGATTCATCATTTTTTTGGGGAATAACTTTTCGCCTTCAAAGGACTTTTCTTTATAAATGAAAATGAAAAATTTTCAAAGGAACATTTTCGGAAAACAAATTCCAACAAGAAGATTCATGTTCAACAAAAAACATGAATTTTTAAATGGATTATTCACATAAATATGATAGAGGAACCATTTTTCTAAAATTTTTTTTGTAATAGATTAGCTATCACAAAAAAATAATAATTTTTCAGGGTTGAACATTTGAAAGAGAAAATTTCTGAGTTGAAAATGAACATTTGATTAGAAGTTTACATTTTCGGGTCATTTAGAACAAAAAATTTTCAGAGAACATGGTAAACACGCCAAAAATGTACTTTTAGGGTGAGTCAAACTTCTATTTAGTAATTTGTCATGAAGAATATATAACGCACAATTTGGGTCGAGATATGAATATTTTGTTCAGAATCTTATCATTTCATCGGAAATTCAACTAACCTTTCGGAGGCGATATTTTTGGTCAAGTGGTGGACTGTTTCCTTCAACATTTATTTCTTTTGTGAAAAATACGTCCTCTTCTTTGACAAACGACGAAGAAAAAAATTTGTTTTTCATCGAGGTTTCGTCAGTTGAGTAGTGAAAACTTTATTGTAGGAAATTTTTTGGAAGAAATTGAACATTTAGGTAAAAAAACCTTTTTCGACTAAAAACATAGCTTTTTGGTTGAATGCTTAACTACTTCATTAAGATATTTTTCTTTTCTCACAAATTGATGTTCTCTGCTAAGGAGGTTTATCTATCTGGTTCGAACTTCGTGTATCTTGTTGATAAATCATATTTTGAACAATAATTTTTTGCTTTGAAGTTCCACAATTTATTTGAAATTCATTATTTTTTGTTTGGAATGGATTTGTGTTGGTTCAGGATTGGGTTTTTTCTACTCTGTAGAAAATCAAAGCTTTCTGTCGAAGATTTATTCTTCTGATTGAAGATTCATTCATTTTTCAGTAAACTTTATTTACAGAATCAAAAAATAAGGTATTTGGTTGCATTATTCTCTTTTCAGGTTGCAACCCAATTTTTATGGGCGAAAATACTCTTTCAGCTGGAAAATCCAACTGTTTAGTTCATAATTGATAAATTTTGTTGATCAATCATATTTTTTGGGAAGGTAATCTTCTTGGTTGAAAATCCATCATTCAAATTGAAAATTCAACTGTTCGGTCATAAATAATAAGCTTTGGTTGGAAATGTACATATCGTTCTGGAAATTTGTCTTTTCGGCTTGAAATTTTAACGATTTGGTAAGAACTTGAATTTTTTGGTTGAAAACTGTTCCGTATGTTTTTTCTCTTTAAATTGAGAAATCCAACGATCGTTCGAAACTGAAATTTTTTAATTAAAATTTTACTATTTGGTTGAGAGTTCAACATGTATGAAGATTGATTTTATAAATGAAAACTTGACTTTTCTATTTTTTATCGGAAATCCATCTGCTTTGTTGAGGATTCAACTGTCTCTTCTAAAAATTGTGCATTTTCTCAACAGGAATTTTTTCAAGTTGAAAATTCCACGTTTTCTTGAATAACTCTTTTCATGAAAAATCCATCTCTTTTATCTGGAATGAAATTTTTCCATTGAAATTCATCCAATTGGGTCAGAACCTTTTATTTTAGAAAATCCTACTTTTTAGTTTGGAAATTTGAACCCTTCCGTTCAGAATCCATCTTCTTCGTGAGAAATCAAACCCTCCTGATGAAAAATTATCTGTTGCGTTGGAAACTGTAATATTTTATTAAATATTTGTTTTCTTTTCGTGGAGTCAAACTGGTTAGATATCCGTTTTCCCTCGTTGAAATAAGTTTTGTCACCACGAGATTTTACTATGACATTTTTGCATGGAAGGTTATCGTTATCCATTAAAAACTCAACAACATGATAAATAAATCATTCTTTTTTTTGTAAATGCATTTTTCGATAATAAATAAAACTCCGTGGTTAGAAAATTCATCTTTATAGGTAAAAAATAAGGCTATTTAATTAGAAATTGAACTGTTCATATGAAACTCTGGTTACCTTCTTCAAAATGCATTTATTTTGTTCAAAACGTTTTCTCCAATGAAAAATTTGAACTGTGTTGTTCAGAATTTTTCTTTTTGGATTGACAATTTTTCTTTTTTGGCAGAAATGTTACCTTTCTTGCTTGGAAATTCATCCTTCTTAGTTCAAAATGAAAATTTTGGTAGTATATAGAACTTGAGCATGATTTTTATTTAAGGAAGGCTTCGAATCACCTACTATCATACGAAAATCACGCCTTCCATCAAATCGATTATTTCTTCATGATACATTTGTTAGACTTCAAATCCAAATTAATGCAATTTGAATGTTTCTAGTTCAATATGGTTCAAAATTCAAATAGTTTAAAGTTGATCCGAATATTTTCGATCTGAACACCTTTCATTTGTGAACCTATCCAACTTTCATTCACAAGAATTGAATTCTCATGAATATCAATATATTTATTAGGAAGTTCTTACAAACAATAAAGGAAAAAATCAGTGTCACTAATCTGTATAATTGAACTTCTTTTCTCACATATCTGAAATATACTATAGTTACAAACAATATTGCCAAGAGATTATATTCGTATAGAAAATACTTGGATAAAATTCTGAAGATGAAAATTGTTTATATCATTATTGAGCCCGATGTCAACTAACGAGGTACATTCAACGGATGAGAAGGGAGAAGAAACGAGAATCATCCCCTGCAATTTCAATTCAATCCCCGATATCGCAATGCGACTATCAACTCTGCGGATTTCATATGCATATAGAGAGACGTATTCATGCGTATACTTACATTCACGTACCTTCATTAACGCCACGCGGACAGAGAATGATAAATCGCTTTCAAAATCGGGCATTCAGGTTCACCTAACATTTCTGACCATTTTTCTACATTTGTTCCAGATCCTTAGATGGAAGAGTTCAAAGTATAATCGGGATTTAGTCAGGCCCTGCATTCTTTTCCCCATTTTCCATTGTGTGCACATCAGGAAAAATGGGGAGGATGAGGGTAGTTTTGTTACGTGGCTTCAGTGAGGATCTAGCTAGAACGTCCAACAAGACACTAAAGAGGGGAGATTTTCTTTCTCGACTTGGGTCGTCTTGACCATTTGAGTTACCTGATTATTATCCACTAATATCTGTGTGAGTTAAGAATTAGAGGGCCCTGCACAATTTACATTGAAACCCGGTCACAGTCGAAAAATCATAAATTGCAAAATTATATAGTTCAAAGCTTTCTGATGGAGAAAAATTCTAATGGGGACAAGTCCCAAAAATCTAGGGCTTGTTCAGAACATGTTGATGAGGTGCATGTTTTCCAACGAACCTTGATCAGCAGTAACACTGACAATACTTGGAACACTACTGAGACCATTCCTGCTCATGAGGACAACAAAATAGTGCTCTTCTGCTAATAGTAAAGATAATCTTAAGGCATACCTGGTGATGTACATTCTGTTAAAAATATCAAAGCTGGAAAATAGTTCAGTCAATGAATTCAAGACTGTGGATAAGGCCAATTATTAGAGGAAGAAAGAAAAGTCTAGCTACATAAGGCAAGGTGTTGGGACTGCCTTAGCAATGGGGAGATTGAACAAAAAAACCTAAGCCAAAGACATTCTGGCCCACCAAAGATATTTGGTGGTCCAGATAAATACGAGAAGTTTATAGATCAGTTCAACCGGCATAGGCTAAACACTCTTATAAATTACCGCATTGATGTACAAGAGTGTAGATTAGTCCAAACATCAAAGCCTAGACGTGATATTGGTCCAGTCAGTTGAGTCGAAGATATGGGTCGGTCCAACCAACAAAGGCGATCATAACTTTGGTAATCCAGCCAGTTGAGATAAGACTATAAATCAGACCAACCAAAAATGGCCAAAGACTGTGGTAATTTGAACAGTAAAGACACTTCTGAAAATCAGTTCCATCAACAGAAGCTAGACACAACATTCGTAAAACCAGTTAGGACGAGACAATAGATCTGTCTGAACAACATAGAAAAAACATGTCATTATTCAAGACAGTAATGACAAGCTTGCCCATACGGGGCTTTATATGCAAGCATCTTAACCAGATTGATCTTTTGATCAATCTGGTTAAGACCAGACTTGAAACATGTTAAGACATGTTATTACATGCCTTGTTTTTGGTTGGTTCGTCTTACCTGGCTGGAATAACATAGCATATAATCTTTGTTGGTTGGTGTAATCTTTTGTCTTGTCTCAACTGGCTGAACTGAAAATACGTCTTGTGTTTGTTAATTTGACTGATCCATGGTCTTATCCTAACTGGATGGACTTGTAACATCCTTTGCTTCCTTCGGTTGGACTCATCCATCTATAGTCTTGTCTTAACTAGTTAGACCAAGAACATGTTTTTTGTTCAATGGTCTGCCTAAATCTTCTGGATTAACAAGGTGTTTTGTCTCTATTGTTTGTTTTTATCTATAAACATGTCGCAACTTGTGGCATTAACATAATTTTCTTCTTTTGTTGCTTGTTCCAATCTATAGTCTTTTTCCAACTGGGTAAACTAAAAACACGTTTCGAGTTTGTTAATGTGATAATCCTTAGTCTTGTCATAACTGGCTGGACAAGCAAAGTGTCTCATATCTGTGAGGTGGACTTATCTCTTGTCTTTTATTAACTTGCTGCACAGATAACATATCTTTCCTTCTTCGCTTGGACTGATCTAAAGATTTGTCTTCACCGGCTAGGATGAGAACATGCCTTGCCATAGCTGGTTTGTCTTAAAAATCTGCATTAACAAAATATTTTTCTCAACTAGTCTAACCTCAACTAGCTCGACCGTAGCTGGATGATCAACTAGCTGGATGACCATAGTGTTTCGAATTTCAAGGTTGTCTCGAGCTATACTCTCATCTCAACTGGCGGTATTAACAAAGTTTTTTGCTTTTTTGGTTTGGTATGATCTATTGTCTTGTCATAACTGTCTAGATTTAAAATTTTCTTGCTTTTATTTGTTGGTCTGATCGACAGTCTTGTGTTAACAGGCATGACTAAAAATACGTCTTGCGTTCCCTGACATAACTGATCTACGTCTTTTCTTAACCGGCTGGACTAAGAACATGCCTTGCCTTAGTTGTTTTGTCTTGAATTGCTGAATGAATGAAGTATTTTGCTCCTGTTCGTTATTCTGAACTTTTGTTTTCTCCCAACTGAATGGTCTTAAAACACGTCCAACGTTTGTTGATAAGACTGACCTACAGTCTCATCTCAACTAGCTCGACCGATAATATGCTCTGCCTTCTTTGGTTGGACTGATCCATCGTCTTGCCTCGACTGTCTGGATAACCAAAGTACATCTGTTGGTTTTTCTGATCTATGGTCTTCTCTCAACTGGCTAGACTAGAAACACGTCTTGCTTCTGCTAGTAAGGCAGATCTATGGTCTTACTTCATCGGCTGGATTACCAACATACCGTGCCTTCTTCGCTTGGACGATTCTCGAGTCTTACCTCAACCAGCTAGACTGAGATTATGCCTTGCCTTCGTTAGTTGGTTTTAACTGGCTAAAATAATGAAACCCCCGTTAGTTGTTCTGATCCAAAGTTTTGTCTTGACTGTCTGGGTAAACTGAACGTTTTGCTTTTGTTGATTGTTTTGATTCATTGTCTTGTCTTGACTTGCTGGATCACAAAAATATTTTGCATTTTCTGGTTGGTCTAAATTGACTTACCTATCAGAGTATCCTGTTTTGGTGGGATAGACTGGACTCCTTATATCTTCAGGGGTCTTAAATGTCTTCGACATTGATCATTCTATACAATCTTCACTTTACCAGGTGAGTTCCATGGCATTATCTTGAGTTGCCGAAGTGGCAGTTTCTTCCATAATTGATCTGATCTACAGTCTTGTATTCATTGCTAAATCATCTCCTACCTTCAATATTTCGAACTATATTCACCTTACCTGGACAGCCACATGATTCTCCTTATTATGATTATAACAGTGCTATTTTATTGCCCTCATTAGCAGAACTTATATTGCCAGTTTTCTAACTGTTGTCAGTGACACTTCTGATGAAATTTTTTTAGAAAATGTGCACCACATCCTCAAGTTCGAAGCAAGACATTAGATTCGCTCGAAGTCATATTTGTGCATCCAACCTGACCTATCTTGGGACTTTTCATTTTTCGACAAGTGCTTATAAGGATTTTTCGATCGGTAAGCTTTGGACTATATTGCATTGCGATTTCAACCAATTCGACCAATTTTTCTCCTATGTTAAGGAGAATATAAACTACTGCTAGTAATACAACTAAGGTGGTCAGTTGGTCATGGGGGCTGAGGCATGCGCTTTGGACCCACGCCGGCTGAATGTGGGTTCGATTCCCGCCTCGCACTCTGGAAGAGTTCCGGCGCCCCACGCGGTGAACACTTGCCTACTCATGGAGTGTTCATCTCCGGAAAATCGTAGTGCCGGTACCTCTAGAGGGAAAGGTCACTCTAAGTACTTGTGGCTTGTGTTCTTAGTGGTATGGAACTCACCTTGAACTGTAGATTCCCCTTACTCACTACGAAGGCAGTAGTAGGGTGTGCAAAGGAATAGTGGAATCCAATCTACTAATAATACAACTATCTGAGAATTTGAAGGATAAAATTCCTTCTAGCTGATATCATTTTTTGAAACGAAGAGAAGCATTTTCACAAAAAATTTCAATTTTCAATCAGAGGAGATCTTTCACTGGAGGAAGAAACTTAATTCCAATCCAATGGTGAATCTTCTAAACAAAGAATCTAATTGCTCGATGAAAAAACAGAAATCGAATCAAAGCATCAATTTATAACCAGAAAGATTCTAATCGCATCTGAAAAATATTAACTTTTATCTGTGAATTGAGTGATATGATTTTTTTCTGGGAAGATACTTTCTACTACAACGAAATTCTTCTCAGATACAAAGAAATGAATTTAAACAAAATAATTCAATTTGGGACCAAAACAGTTATTTCCATCAAAATGAGGATAGCATCATGAATTTTTAGGCAAGGAAGTTTGATTCGTTAGAATAGAAGAGCTTTATTTTTAGCCGGAAATCTCCTACGAAATAAATTATCTTTAAACAAAATAATAGAGTATTCAATAGGAAGATTTATATTCAAACAATAAAGTCCAATTCCGGAGAAAAACAGACTAAATCTTAATAGAAGCGTTTCGATTTTTGATCAAAAACAGTCAAATAAACCAAAAACGATCAACCTCAAACAAAAAATGCAATCGCCTATATTTTTACTGCGAGAAATTTAAATTTTATATCAAGGAGAGTCAGGTTACAGAAAAGATATGAATTTTTGATAAAACAGTTGACTCATCAACCGAAACAGATAATTTTACGATCTTACATTTCCATATTCAACTGAAGTAGATTAAATCTTTCAGCTGTAAAAATTGAATCCTCATGCTAAAAAACGAAATTTTTAGAAAAAAATTGTTCGAACCGAACAAATGCATTTACAATCGAACAGTCGAACTCTGAATCAGGGGGATATATCTCCTGTGTGAAAACACGAATGTATAGAAATTTTCAACTCTCCATTTATTTAAAAATTACTCACTTATCTACTATATGTTTTCGGAGTCGCTGAAAGAAAATCCGGAGTCTATTTTACCCCATTGCATCAGTACTTCAAAATAACCTCAGAAAGTCTTTAGAGACACCCTTGAATGAAAAGTAATGCTAGTCTGAGTGCTAGACGACATTATATGTTTTTTGGGTCACTGAAACCGAATCCAGAGTTCATTTTACATCATCGAATCGGGTTTTCGAACTAGTATTATTTTTTGGGTTTTGTTAAAGCCTTTTGAGATTACGTCAAAAACCTAACATTGTGGGGTGCTATCAACTTTGGATTCGGTTTCAGCGACCTAAAAACTTATTCAACATGGACTGATATCTAGACCCGAAAATCTTTTTTCTTTGTGTGGCTGTGTAATCGAACATGCTTTCACATCAGAATCTGTTCAATTTCCAACCTAGAAAAGTGACTTCTGACAAGAAAGTGAGTCTTAAACGGCTGAAAAGAATCTCCGATCAATATTCTTGAATTTCGAATCAGATAGTGAAAATTCAAAATGAAAAGGATGAATCCTTGAATAATAGTTTTGTTTTTTCAGAAAGAGAATGGCTTTTGAACTGGGATCATTTATCTTTAACCGATTGGATGAATTTTCCTTACAGTTGATCAACTGGCAAATAAGTTGCTTGATTTTTACCCAAATAGTTAAATACCCTACCAAATCGGAATGATTTTTTTAAAATGAAAATGATACTTCTTATTAGAGTTGTTGAATTTCAACTAAATTGTTGAATCCCAGAATGCAAACAATCGATTTAGAGTTTAACAAGTCAGTTTTCCACAGGAAAAATATTCTCCTAACAAAATGGTCAATTGATGAAAAATATGATTTTTCATTTGAAAAAATCGGTCCTTAACATGTAATTGAATATTATATAGAAATTCTTCAATTTCTCACCCAAAAGACAATTTTTCGAGAAGACAGGGGCATTTCAAACACCTTTGAACAATGCCATGTGAATTATTGAGATGTCGAAAGAGAAATTGAATTTTTCAACGAGAAAGATGAATTTTCAACCAATATTGGTTGAGTTCTTGTAAGGTGGAAACCATTTTGTAGTGGAATGTTGAGTCTGCAAACATGTAACAACCAGAATCCCAAAGTCCTCAACTAATGAGATAGACCCCCAACAATTAAAATTTTTTTGAATGGAGAAGTTGAACTGTCAACCAAAGGAGCAGTAGAATTTTCAATCAAGCCGATTAGTTTTCTATCAAGACATACAAAATCACAACGAAAAATGTTAGTTTTTCTAAATAAAGGAGTAGTATAGGCATAAACAAATAGTTTATTTATTTCCGTAGAAATTGAATCATTTTATTATTCGAACTAATAAGTTAGTCAAATCAATCATCTCGTCGGTCGAAAATTCAATTGTTTGGTTGAAAACTGTCCCTTCTTTGTAAGAAATTGATCTCGTCGGTTAAAAATTAGAAAGTTTGATTATCAAATTAGATGATTCGTGCAGGGTTAATCTTTTATGTGCAAATCTTGAATATTTTTTTGGAAATTGAGTCATTCTGTTCCGGTCACTATTTCGCTTCCATAAAATTGAAATGTATTTTAGAAGACTAGACCTTTGGACTGAGGATCAGTTTCCCTGGTTTAAAATTCAGCTGACCACTCGAAAATTATTCTATCCTGTCCAAAGTGATCACACTTTGTTGAAAACTGAACTCTTCGGTTAGAGTCAGATTTTTAAGCTACGAATTCATCCTTCTGGATTAAACGTCTATCTGAATTGGTTGCGAATGAAAGTTTTCGATGAAAGCGCAACTGTTTTTGGTTAAATGAAGAATCTTATTATACAATATTTTAAAGGTTTTGCCAACATTAATGGTTCTTTTTTTGTGAACTGACAATTCGGAATGAGGTTTACAATGTCAGTCGTTACTGACCTGGTCTTTCGTCTGCGACAATGAGATACTTCAGCGACATAAGAAGAATTTCATTTTGTTTTCCTCCATAGAGAAAAAAATTTTTTTTGCACCAGATGTCGAACTGACTGATGAAGTTATATCCTACCCTGGTAAATTATTCCTAGCGAGATTACCTCCCAGTTTCAGCTGCGTCGCGGGCTCAACGACACGTCGCTTCGCGTCGCACCGACACGAAACCACCCTTTAACCATCTTCAAGGCATTGATTTAATGCGCTCGACGATAGGCAGGTGCGTTCTACAGTCGCAAATTACATGTCTCCCGTTGTTCGGAAATCTGTGACAATTCCGGTGGGGCTTTTGGCGGAAGTGGATGAAGGGAGGAAGTGAGCGGGCAAAGGAATGAGGAAGCGAGGAAGTGAGGAGTGAGGAAGCAAGGCAGCAAGGGAACGAAGAAGACAGAGAGTGAGGAAGCAAGGGAGAGGGGAAGCAAGGAAGCAAGGGAGTAAGAAAGCGAGGGAATGAGGGAGCGTGATAGCAAGGCAGTGAGGGGAGAATGAAGGTAGTAAGCAGAGTAGTGGGAAAGCAGGGAAGTGAGGAAGGGAGACGCTGGCACTGTGGAGATGCAATAGAACTGCTCCAAGAGATGAAACCCCGTAGGTTACGGCCATGTCACGCTCGCAAAACCAGTTCTCGTTCGATCACTGAAGTTACGCAACATCAAGCACGGCCGTACTTGGATGGGTGAGCGTTCGAGAATACTGCCATCTGTTTGTATGTTTTTTCGAAGGGGAATGGGGCCTTCCCTAATTTTCAACACGATTAATCGTGACTCTTTACGTGTTACGCTTACCCAAGAAGAGATTTCAGTCTTACGGTATGAAAAAAAGAGGCGCCAAAAATCAATAAAAAAAGTAACCTAATTTTTCTTTTTATCTTTGTATTTCTAGCTAGTTTTTTTAAAACTCTGTTCCTCTAATCCTTATTCAGGGGGTCGTTAGTGAATAACGTCACGCTTTTTCGAAAATACTTCCCACCCCTTCTCTCATTCGTCACTAGTCATCGCACAAAGGTTTAACCATCCTCTAGCCATTCTCCAATCTTCAAACTAATCAAGCAAATCTTCTGAAAAACTGATAAATATTCTGAGGAGAAACAAATAAATTCGGATCAAATAGCTATTGTGTCAGAAAAAAAAGAATCATCGATTGCAACGTTCTAATCAAAAACAAAAAGTTGATATTTTTAATCGGATGGATAAATTTCTCATTCTTTGAGACCAATATATAACAAAATAATGAAAGTTGACAAGTCAAGGATACTTCAGAATTTTTCAATATAATTCAAGACATTCTCAGGTTCATCTGAGTACATAAATGAACTTCAGCCAACTCAACATACTTCAAGATGCTTCACATAATTCAGAATATTCGAGATGCTTCTAGACATTCCAATAAACATGAGGATATACCAAAATGATTAGGTTTGATTTGGGATAGTGTTCAAGGTACTCCATAATATTTCAATAACTTTAGGGATGATTCGCATACTTCAGGAAACTTCAGAATATTTCAAGATAATTCAAGACATTCTCAGGTTCATCTGAGTACATAAATGAACTTCAGCCAACTCAACATACTTCAAGATGCTTCACATAATTCAGAATATTCGAGATGCTTCTAGACATTCCAATAAACATGAGGATATACCAAAATGATTAGGTTTGATTTGGGATAGTGTTCAAGGTACTCCATAATATTTCAATAACTTTAGGGATGATTCGCATACTTCAGGAAACTTCAGAATATTTCAAGATACTTCAAGATATTTGCAGCTGCTACAGAATATTGCAACGTACTTCAGGATAACTCACACACTCCAGGATATTCCATGTACTTCAAGATACTTTAAGATATTTTGAGACTTTTAAAAGTACTTCAGAGTATTTCCATACTATTCAGCATAATTAACATACTGCAAGGATTTCTGAATAATTCGCAATATTCCAGATGCTTCAAGATATTTTAAATACCTAAGGCACTCCAGAATATTTCAAGGCGATTCAGGATACTCCAAGTGACTTCAGAATATTTCGAGTACTCGGGGATACTTCAGAACTTTTTAGTGTAATGCAAGATATTCCAAGATACATCAGAATGCTTAATTGGAGTTTAGAATAATCAACAAACTTCAAGACAATAATAAATTTTGTTGAGGCCTATACCGTTTTTTGATGTTTGAAAATACTTTATTTAATACCGACATGTTTCGACCTGAATCCAGGTCCTTTTCAAGGTAAAAC
>WSXT02009406.1:0-14702 GCA_011762715.2 Neuroterus valhalla | reverse complement strand
TTTTGAAAAGCAATTGAATATAATGTCAGAAGATTTCGAACCCTAATATATGCATATGAAGCAATAAATTTATATCTAGTAATTTTGATCGAGATTTCAAACTTCTGACTCACGAAATGCAATGAATAGTGGAAAAGTCTGGATCAAACACTGCTGCTCTCAGAATAAAAATTATCATTAGTTCTCACTTTTCAGAACGAGATGTATAAACTTTTTTCTTGCTAAGTTTAAGATAAATGAATATCTAATCTGAATATATTTACTATAGATCGTTTGCTTCATCATGTCTTTTCAAAAACTACGGGTATGGCTATTTTGATTTGAAGGACTACAGGATCCCTTCAGTACGCAAATAGGTTTCAACCGGTGCCAACGCTGGATTTCGTGTTTAATAGCGATTCAAATCATTAATAAGAATTTAATTATCATTGTACCAGAAGAATACAAGGCATTACACAAGATTACATGCGGATTACACAGGATCAAAGAGGGATTACACCATATTAAACAAGATTACATGGGATTACATGGGATTACATGAGATTACATGGGATTACGTGGGATTACATAGGATTACATGAAAGAGTGTGCACCAGATTACAACAGTGGTTGCCCCCTCGTTGAAAAATGAACTATTCTGTTGGAAATCCATTTTTTTGTTATCGTAAATCGATTGTTCTTAATCGTAAGTTTAACTGTTCCAATTTTTGTCAAAAAAAAAGTTACTTTTAGTTGACCGGGAAAGTTGAAAAACTTGACCGGGAAATGACCGGGAATTTGAAATCGTCCGCCGAATCGCCACCCTGATATGTATGATACCTGCTTGTCTGCTACCGGTACCCATGCTACCCGGTGCGGTGCTACCACTTGAATTATCTAGGCCACTGGTTCATGGAGGAACTGGGAACAGCAAAGCTCTCAGTTCGCTGACAGCGCTATAAAGTTATACTATATAGTCACTTATAGACGTCAGCCGAAAAAATAAAAGCTCTTCCACACAGCACTCCAAGCACAGATCCATATGCACCCCCGTCCCCTTTTTTCTAATATACGTCCACTCAAACTATATATGTACCTCCCTTTCTAAAAGCGAATACGAAACAATGTCCTTTTCTTTAACCAACACGGCTGTGATGTCTTCATCAATTCTTCCTCTTTGCAACTGGGTGGAAACTCATTTTCCTGAGTTGACACTTAAAGTTGTGCGTCATAAATTGTATAGGTATACGTATGTAATTGCAACTTCTTGATGGATTAATACAATGTCCTTTGATTTCTGTGTGTAAAACTAAGGTGAAAATAATCATGATCATCATTGTCTTTTTGTTCTCATTTTTACTGGAGGGTGACATTTGGTTGACTTTAGAAAACTTTTCAGCTCGCGTGGAAAACATTTTTTTAAACTCTTTTTTTGAAATGATGTTTTTTTCTAATAATTGAGATATTAAACTTGTTTGCTTCTTCACTCTAGCAAGAGGTTCCATATTATTTTTAAATCTGACGAAAAATTTAGGAATTGTTGAAAAATAAGAGAATAGCTTATCAATAAGGTTTAACTTCAGACAGCATCCAGTCGAAGTTGACCCTTTTTTGAAAGGCTGCGAAGTGAAGTGGTTTGAAATAGATTTACACGCGTGGCTGCATCCCTGGTAATAAAAAATCTCATTTATTCATGGAAAATACGCGAGATGCGAAGAAAATTCACATAGTAAAGTTCTACTCCTTCAAATAATCTGCAAACAGTTTAATTATCACCTTTCAATATTTTCCACCATTGTAGAAATATTTTACATGCAAATTACATATGCATTTTTCCAATCAATTGCTATTCTTGCTTTAACTCTTTTCCGACTTTTGTTCATTATTCTTTCGTTTGTTCTTAGTCTTGAAATGAATTTTAACTTATTTATCTGAAGGTCCTTATGGTTACAAAGACACCTTTTATTTATTTATTCATGGAATTAAGCGCTTAATAATTTTATTTTGAGATATTTTCTGTTCCGATAATTGAAAACTCTTTTAATATAAGCAAAAAAAAATTTCCTTCTGCATTTTCTATAGAGCAAGCCCTTTCTTCTGAGCGCGAACATTTTTTTGGAAAATAAATATTTTACCTTCGGAAACAGAGGTCAAACATAAATTTCACTTTTTCTTGACTTTTTTTCCTTTTTTTTGTTGAGTATGTTCAACTTGATGCTTGTTTAATAGAAAAAATAATTGTCAGCCTAATTTTTCACTTTGAGCCTGAAACTAACCAAAAAAAGGGGGGGGGGTGACCGCCTGAAAGAAAAAAATGTCTCTGAGATTGCGGAAATTCACTAAAATTTTCGGTGATTTATGGTAACTTAAGATAAATTACACGAAATTAAATTTTAAAATTTCCTTAAATTTATGGAAATTATCGGTCATCTATGGGAATTTAACAGGAGAATATGGTAACTTATCATAGATTACCGAAAATTTGATTTGAACATTTTCCATAAATTTCCGGGATCAATGGAAATTTTTGGTGATTCATAGTAATTTTACGGGTGATTTATAGTAACTTGAGATGATTAGCCCAAAATTCAATTTAAAAAGTTCCATAATTTTCCGGTTATTTTTGGTAATTTACGATCATTGTATAAGTTTGTATGGTAACTTACCATAAAGTAATAACCGGAATTCAATTCGAAAATTTCCGGAAAATTATGAAAATTTTCGGTGATACGTAGTAATCTTACAGGTAATGTATGGTAACTTAGGATGATTAGGACAAAATACAATTTGAAAGATTCCATAATTTTCCGGTAATTTTCGGTAATTTACGTTAATTGTATAAGTTTATATGGTAACTTATCATAAATTACCCAAAATTTAATTTGAAAATTTTCCATGTATTTCCGGAAATTTATGGAAATTTTCGGTAATTCATAGTAATCTTAAAGGTAATGTATGGTAACTCGAGATAATCGGCCCAAAATTCAATTTGAAAAGTTCTGTGATTTCCCGGAAAAATTCGATAATTTATTGTAATCTTATAGGTAATTTATGGTAATTGAGATAATTGACGCAAAATTCAATTTGAAAAGTTCCATAATTTTCCGGTAATTCACGTTAATTTTATAAGTTATGTATGGTACTGTAGGGGCCATCCATATATTACGTAACTCATTTGAACACTACACACTACAAGAAAAGTCGGAAAACTGCGTTACATAGAGGGGGGGGGGGGTCAGAATTTCCGGAAAATTGCTTTACGTAATATATGAACAGCCCCTTATCATAAATTACCCAAAATTTAATTTGAAAATTTTCCATGAATTTTCAGAAATTTATGAAAAGTTTTCGAAAAGTTCCATAAAATTACGGAAATTTTCGGTAATTTATTGTGATTTTATAGGTAATTTTTAGTAACTCGAGATGATTGGACCAAAATTAAATTTGAATAGTTCCATAATTTCCCAGAAATTCACGTTATTTCTATAAGTTATGTATGGTAACTTACCATGAATTACCCAAAATTCAATTTGAAAATTTGCCATGAATTCCCGGAAATTTTATGTAATTCACGCTAATTTTGTAAGTTATATGTGGTAACTTTAGGGAGTTTAACATTCTGGAAATCTGGTATACACCTTTCAAGAAATCTTGTGAAATCCCTAGAAATCTTTGCAATCCTTCGAAAACCCGTGAGTTCTTTCGTAAAATTTGTGAATCCCTTTAGATCCGTTCCATCGCCTGAAAAATTGTTCCAATCCTTGGGATTTTGTGGATATCGTGCAGAATGTCTTCAGAACGAATAACCTTCCTGGTAATCTCTTAAAGTCCTTTGAAAACTCTTAAAATCCTTTATAATCCTTTCGGCTTTGTGGGAATCCCTTAAAATATCAGATTGAAATTAAATCAGATTAAAAATATCGTTCCAAATCCCTTGAAATTCCTTGAAGTATTTTAAAACGCCATTGAAATCTTTTTGGGGCTGTTGAGATTTTTTGAAAGGTCCTGAAAACCTTGGAATGTTTGGAAATCCTTCGATATTTTGTAATTGAAGCCTGTGGAACTTCTCGTAATCTTCCGGAATCGTTTGAAATATCATAAAACTTTTCCAATTCCTTTAAACTTTTGAAATGGCTTCAAATCGTAGGAAACCCCTTTAAAGATTTGTTATATCTTATTGAATTCCTTAAGAATGTTATAATTCCTCGAAATACTTTCTGATAAAAAAAAATTAACGTTCAAATCTCTTGGGAACCTTTTTCTATTTTTTTATGTTTCCCAATTGAATCACGTAAGATATGATACTGTAATTTAAATAACGTTATAGGACGACGACTTCCATCCGAGTAAAACGTCGCCAAGCACTGCTTAACTTCGGCGATCGAGAAGCCTTTAACAATTATATGCGTCCATAAGCGGACACCCTATAATATACTGAAATTATATAATAAAGGAATAATAAGGTCTAAAGATTAAATTATTTTTATGAATAAATGTTCATTACAAAGTATAGGCCACCGACTTAGAACTAAAACTATTTTTGAGAAGTGAATCAGAAATAAGATCCAGTCATCAATCAGCCACTTATTATTCGATTTCTAGAAATCGGGGTACAACGTTTTGGAAGTCTTATAAAAACTGTCTTCATAGGGATTCTTTTGTTGGCCTAGAGGTATACTTTGGAGATTTAGCATCAGCAATGGCCTACTCTCTGGAAGGACGATGGAACCTACTTTAAAATCAACTGATACAAGGATTAGGCAATGAAGATCATGATGAAAGTTGATGCCTTGATTGAAATATTTCAAGAAGTCAACCGACTAATGACATGTTCCCCCTGAAAGTACTCTACTGACGAGGAGTAATCACTATAGTTTTATAAATATTTTGGAACATTGTTATTAAAATATTCTCTGAACTTTTGACAAGAAATGAGGTCTTCTACAAAAATTTGTCTTACCAAAAATCAATTACTCTCCTTGAATTTGATAAATTCCCTAAAACCCCTCAGATCGAGAATTTCGACCCGATTTTTCTTTTTTACCATGTTGTGATTCATTTTTTAAGAATCGGAAACATAAATTCTGGACATTAGAAAACAAGACGGTTTGAGAGGGATCCATTTGAAGATATAACAATTTTGGATACATATTTCCAAAACGATTCATTTTCTGATTTTGCAAAAGAAACAGGGGCCTAAAACGTTTTGTTTTGTCGCACTACGACCCATCTTTTGTATGCCCACCCATCATGCTGACGGATCACAGGCTTGACGAATCAAAACCCTACCCAAACAGAGAAAAATGTTTTGAATAAAACTAATAAAACTAATTCCTAGCATTCTGAGTACACATATTACATCTTCAACAATAAGTAGCTTTCTAACTAGATAATTAAATTTCCAAGGAAGAGAATTGATTTTCTGACAAAAAAGAAAGAATTTCAACAAAATGCATGAAATATCAACTGAAATTAGTGTTCGACCGAAAAAATACATTTTCAACAAATTAGTTTAACTTTAGCACTAGTAGTTGAATTTGCAACAAATACATGAAACATAGACCAAAACTCCAAAGCAGAGTAATTTTCTAAACTTTGAAAATTTTTGGATTTCTCTACTTCAGGGAATGCTAATTTAAATTTATTAGGATTGGGAGATACAGCCATCATAAATTATATTTTTCTAACAAATTTTACACAAAAAAATTTTAGTTTTAGTTTGAGTGAAATAGTAAATTCCGTTTGCACTGTAGACAAAAAAAGCATAAATATATGTTAAAGATGACTATGTCAGGAAAATTGGAAACATATTAAATTATATTTTTGATACGTTCGAAGTTATAGCGTGTTGAAAAATACCCAATTTTATGAAAGGTCGCTAAAATGTAATTTTTTTTTTCTTGAAAGCGTATTTGTACTGCACTTCGCAATGAAAATTGCTCTTGTAATAGTAAAAGTACATAAAATAACTTACAAACATAAAATATATTAATAATTCCTTTAATATGTCCATATGAAAATAATTTCAATTTTAAAAGTTCAAAGCGTTCTTGCACTTTTCTTTTCCAAAAGGGGGTCAAAAGCGTTTTTGAAAAGAGCGGGAATCTCTCTCCCTCTCCCTCTTCCTCTCCCTCTCCATCTCCTTCGCAATCTCCCTCTCCCCTCCTCTCCCTCTCACTCTCCCTCCCCATCTCTCTCTCTCCCCGCCCCTCTCCCTCTCGCAAACCACAAGTGGACTGAAAATAATCGTAAGGCGTCACTGTTATTATTTCAGAAGGAAAACGTGAGTTGCAAGCCCTTTTGGGTTGAACCTGATCCAAGTCCACCAAAAGCTTCTTTGGCTTTATTGAAAACATTATCATTGCGTGTCTCGTGCTTTGCACTCGATTCAAAATTTTTAAAAGGATGTCCTAATTTATATGTATATCATATTCATTCATATATCGCGATCCAGGACTGCTTGTTTTGATCATTCAAAACAAAGCATACATTTTTTTTCATGATTAAAAACACATTCTAATCTTCTTGTCTTCATATTTATCAAATTTTGTGTATATCCTTTGGAAATAAACCATCTTTCTTTTTACCAGGAATATTTGTCCATACTCTCCTTTTTACGGGTTTGAGAGTTCTAACATGACCTCTCTTCTATTTCTACTAACCTCTCCTTTAGATAACCTCTCCAGAGTGCGAGGCGAGAATCGAACCCGCAACTAGACGGAGTGGGTCCAAAGCCTTATCCCCCACGACCAACTGACCAATTTTCCTTTTCAACATTTTTTTTCTATATTATAGTTTTGCCGAGAAATTGACTTTTTTATTTGGAATGTTGTTTCATACGATTAAAACAAAAAGTATGCGCATTTTTTCGTATCTCGTACAGTTCGGCCACAAAATGGATTTTTTTATTTCTGATATTATTTATTAGGGTGGATCGAAAAACGCGTTTTTTTCGTAAAAAATTCTAATAGCGCGGGAAACTTGCGCATTGGCGTGATTATTAAGGAAAAAATTTTTTTAAATTTTGTTGCAAAATTTGAAATCGCGCAGAAGCCTAAAGTTACCAAAAAAGTCAAAATACCAGTAATTTTCAAAACTATACAAAAAAACCTTCTCTGTTTTGATAGTGAAAAGAAAGTTATTAAGAGTGTCCTTATTGCATACAAAAAATAATTAGACCCATTACTGTTTAACTGAATTTTGGCAAAAGGCCTGAAGTTGCGGGTTGTTTCGTAAAAAAACGATATTTCATGATTTTCGACGATTTTTAAATATGTGCCGAAACCCATAAAAGTTATGTTTTTCATTTTTAATGATTAGCAATTTTTGTACATTTTCGAAAATTACTGGTATTTTGCGTTTTTTGGTAAGTTTAGACCTTCTGCACGATTTAAAATTTTGAAGAAAATTTTTTTTTTATTTTTTCCTTTATAATGACGCCTATGTGCAAGTTTTCCGCGCTATTAGGATTGTATTACAGAAAAAACGCGTTTTTCGATCCGCCCTATTATTTATCCCAATGGAACAAACACCACGCGTCCTATCAAAAAATGTATACAAAGAAAAATAATGATCTCTCTAATGTGAACAGTTTTGTTCACTAACATTTTTGTTCACTAACATTTTTTTCCTATCTTTTACAGTTTGGCCGCAAAATGGATTTTTCTAATCCTAATATTATTTTTGCAATTAAAGCAAAAACTACGTGACCTATCGAAAAAAAATTCAAAACAAATTTGTATAACTTTTTTGGGTGAACGATTTTTGTCAAACAACCTTTTTCCGTATCTCCTAGAGATTTATTGGAAAATGGAATTTTTTATTTTGTGTTTTTTATTTTTCTAAGTAAAATCTGTTTTTCGGATTCAAGGAGACACAAAATGTGGAGATTTCATTAAGTTTGCGAAAATCGATTTTGACACGGAACCAATACCTTTTTCATTATGATAAGAATGAAAAAATTGGAAATGAAATCGTGAAAAGATTATCAACCAAATAATCAAATTTATAACAAAGAAAGAGAAACGTAGCATTTTCGAACGATTGAGATGAATTTTAAAATCAGAACGACGAATATCTAACAGAAGAGTTAAGTTTTTTACTAAAAAACGTTTTAACTAAACGTTTTAACTAAAAACCGTGCAAAATTTTATTCAGAAAAGAATAGTTGAATTCAACCAAAAAAGGCGAATTTTCAACAATTAGTTAGATCGTTAGTCCAAACAGATTACATTCTAACCAAAAAGTTTGAATTTGTACCAAAATAGGTATAAATTTTCGGGAAAAAGAGATTGATTTTCTACAAAGCGTTCAAACATCCAACCTAAAACTGCATGTAAAAATTTACTTGAATATTACATTTATTCAACAGAAAGATAATATTTTTTTTTGCCAAAAGTTTTTGGAATTTCTTATTGGGTTCAATGGATGCAGTGTGCATTCAGATGAAAAAACGAGAAAACGGGAGGAAGGAGAAAAAGACATTGAACATAATGTTGAATAAAGTATAGCGTTTTAGGGCCTTCCAAAAAAGCATTAATATTATATTAATAGCATTAATATTATATAATAATAATATTATATTCAACATGTTAGCGAACTATGTATTAAAAAAAATGGTACCCTTCATAATGTTTTCACGTGCATGGATAATAATTTTAAAAAAAGCTTTTTAAACTGAAATATTTTTTCAGCTATAAGACTTTCAAATGTTTAAACGTCTGAGAGATGCTTAGGTATAAAAAAACATTATAACAAAATTTTGAATTTCAAGGAAACAAAACCAAAATAATCTAAAATTATTCTTCAAAAAATTATTTATCTTTCTAACTCAAATACTTAGAAAACTTACATAAATCAAATCGAACATTAGCATTTTTAATTCTTTCGATCATCTATGTTTCAATGTTCGAGCTTTTTGGTTTATTTTCTTACACTCAAAATCCCTTGGACCGGAATGCCGGTCCAAGCAATGACCAAAATAATTCCAGTCCATCAGAACAGAATTTTCCACCCAAGCGGGATCTGAATTTTTCGAGATCTAAAATCTAGATTGCGCTAGTATCGCAAACTAAAGCAAGGAGGTCGATTTTTTAAGATGCATTTTATTTTTGCAAAAAAAAATGATTTGATGATCGGTCTGTGAAGCACAAACTCAATAGTTAGTATCGAAAATTATTATTTATCTAAAACAAAGTGTTCAAAATTGAATTTTCATCGTATAGAATGAAGAAGCATGTTCTTTGTTGAAACGTTTTTTTTTTCGAAGAAACTATTATTTCACCATATGAAGTGAGTTTCAACACATTTTGAGCTCAATTATGATTTAAATAACGTATACAGTGAACAATGAGATTTAGAATATACAGACAATATAAGTAACAGACAATCAGAACTGAAATTTCAAATCTAACCTTAAACTTTGAGGTTATACTAATCTAGATATTGAATATTTCATGCATACATTGATATACAGGGTGTCTAAGAAGTCCCGGGACGGTTGGATATTTCCTTAGTTAAAATATTTTTTTTAAAAGTGAAGGTCATTACTGAAGTTAATTTCAACGAGGAATTCGATGATGACCTTTATTTTGACCTTGAAGTTGACCTTGATGACCTTTTGAAGGTCAATTTTGTTTTTTCAAATGGAAACCCCCTTTTTTCACATCTGCAATCGATAGAGCGGAAAATTCTACGTTTAGATACGTACTCTAATCATAGGTCAATTGTAACATTCAAGGTCATTAAAGCACCCCGAAACGTGAGAGGCAAGGGGACTCACGCCAATCAAGAACCCCGAAACGTGAGAGGCAAGGAGACTCACGATAATCAAGCACCCCAAAGGGAACAGAATTTACTACGTCCACTTCGTTGTTTCTGGGTAATGCTAAACGTTAACGTAAACCGCTTGGAAGAAACCTTGAAAAAACCTTGAAGATCATCACCAAGATCAATACAGAGCTCACCAATGAATTTCTCGTTGGAACTTACTTCAGGAATTGCACTGATCTCTTGGAAAACTTTGTTAATTGCAATTAACCTCTAACTGACCTTGAACGTTACAATTGACTTGAGTACGTACCTGAACGTAGAATTTCCCGCTCTATCGATTGCAGATGTAAAAAAGGGGGGTTTCTATTAAAAAAAAAAACAAAGTTGACCTTCAAAAAGCCATGAAGGTCAACTTCAAGGTCAAAATGAAGGTCATCATTGAATTCCTCGTTGAAATTTACTTTAGGAACGACCTTCACTTTTTTGAAAAATATTTTGCCTGAGTAAATATCCAACCGTCCCGGGACTTCTTAGACACCCTGTTTAATAACTCTGAGTTTATTTTTGCGTTAATACAAGTTTTTTCAATATTATGATATACTGAAACTTACATAATGTAGTAAAATGAATGTTATATCGAAAAAAATGTGTTGTTTACTTATTGTTTCCAGCTGCAAAAAAAATCGTGAATTGATTTTCATGCAAAAATGAAAATGCATCTTAGAACTGTAACTCACTTTTGCTAGTTCATATTTCGACCGTATTAGAATTATGGGTTCAGCACAAAGTTCTGAAGTTACAGATACAGCGAGAGATTTTCCAAGTATAAAAATTTTCAAATAATTAAAGAAATCCCCTTTCAATCCCCCTTTTGTAAAGAAACCGTCTTCCGACCTGAAATAAAGCTACTGTGAAGCTTGTAAATTTTTCGAGAACTTTATCCACCGATAAGGAGCTTGGTCATAACATTTTTTGAGCAAATTAGGGGCACATGTAGTTTGTTGATTTACAAACAAATTTGTATGCCTCCATTCGATTAGATTTTTGAGTAATTTCTCTGTCTTCTAAAAATTTGGAAAAAATGATGATTATGTCCTCATGTTGCGCAACCGTTCAAACGCATTATCGCATTTGTAAAATGATAAAACAAACCATAAGTAAAAGCATCTTCATTAGTTTAAATTGCCGTTGACAGAACATTTCCATTTTTAAACACGCCTGAAGAATTTGAAGAACTCTGGAAGGCGAGGTCAAAATAATGTGGGATATGGCTGAGATGTAGAAATGCCTCGCACAAGTTTAATAAATGAGAATTTCCCCCTCAGGGTGCTGAGTTTCATGTGCAAAATATAAAAATAATTTCTGCAATCCTCTCCCCTTTATTCTTCTTTTTTTTATTGGAAGTGGCACACATCCTTGTGCGGATTGTTATTTCTTATCACAATTTTCTGAACTTAAAAAACTATTTTACCTTATAATTCCAATGCTTTTACTCTCCTTATAAGCTCTTTTCAGGTATTGAAAATTGTTCAATTCAGAAAAACAAAAAACCTGTTCAAACGATTAAGATTTTATGCCAAAAACTCGAGTCATGCTGGTTTAAAAGGCTCATCCGAGTTATGTCTTTTTAGAACCGATCAAATTAAACAATTTTGATGGGTACATATTCATGATGATTAACTTCTTTGGACTACGTGTGAACTTTTTTTTCTCACCTATTGTAAAGACGTTCAACAATATTCATTTCTTCATAATTAAATAAATTTATATGGGTCCTTTTTCCATAAAATATTCAAATCGGTTCAAACATGGATTTTAATGAATAATATACCAAATGAAACATTTTCAAAGAATGTTTTCCTGGTATGGAAAAAGGGCTGGTAAACCATATTTTTCGAACTTGGAAAAAAAAACAAAAGTATCTTCATCAAATATAAGCTACATTTTCATAAAATGTAGAGGTCATGTTATTACAAATGTATGGAAAAGAAATACGGCAGCTTTCCATGTTCCTTATGTTTTTCTTTTTCTTATATTTTTTTAAGCAAGGTTCCTTTTTTGCTAATTTTCCAAAGGATTGATATGAAAAATTGATTGTACTACGAATTTTAATTCCTAAAAGAAAAAAGTGAAAGGATGATAGGAAACTACTCCAATTGAGAAAAGGAAAGAAATTAGAAATGAACAGCCAGAATAAAAGCTTTTTGCGCAAATTGTAGGTAACTCTCGAGATAAACCCTTTCTTTTTCGCAAGGAGATTTTCAAAGTTTGGGTTGTTTTTTATTAGACTTATTTTCTTTTTAATCTTATAAATACCCTGGTAAGATAGGCTTAGGAAAATATTCACTTGCTGAAACAGTTTTCGTTTTTTGAAAATTCAAGTGTTGAAAATTGTCTAAAATGGAAAATTGAATTTTCAACTGTTTAAAATAGAAGCAAATGCCATACTCAACTTTATATATTTGATTTTTAATATTTTTCGATTTCCAACGATTGAAGTTAATCTTCCGTAGTTTGAAATTAATTTTCCTTTAGTTCATTACTCACAATCTAAGTTAAATATTGTTATTATGATTTATATATTCAACTATTCTGGTAGAAAATTAGACATTCTGGATAAAAATTTACTTTGTTGTTGGAAATTGAACTACTTTGTAGGAAAATCGTCTTTATGGCTTGCAGCTTCAACAAATTCGTTTTTCTTTTGGTTGAAAAAATTGTCTTTAGTTGAAAATTCAACTCTTCGTTTAAACTTAGTCTTTTTGGTTTGAAAACTTATTATTTAATACTGAGCATTTTTGTTAGAAAGTCATACTTTTTGGTTGTGAAATTAATTTTCCTTGTTTGAGAATTCAACTCTTCACTCTAAATCCCTTGGACCAAAATACTGGTCCAAGCAATGACTAAACCTGCGATTTTGGTCCAATGGACTGACTTTCCGATCCAATGGACAACTTTCTGGTTTAGTTGGACCAGAAAGTGGTCCAAGCTTGGACCAGGAAGAGTACGAGAATTCCGGTCCAATTGGACCAGATTTTTCTTGACCGCTGCTTGGACCAGTATTCCAGTCCAATGGACCGGAATATCGGTCTTTTTGTCTTAAAACTTTGAACTTTTCAATTATCTTTTTTTTTCTATGAATTTTATTGTTCATTTGTTCGAATCCACAAAAAAATAAATGGATTTTTTTTGTTTTAAAAAAAGAAATATTTAGAGGTGCCGCAAGCCCCGTGAAGTTCAGCACGTATTTCCCATAAGAAAAAAAGACGTTTTTGTACATTTTATTCAGAAATATCAATATTAGATGAATCGAGTTCGAAATTCACCATTCCTCTTCACAATCGGTCACAGAATGCGAATAAAATATCACTTTTCAAATATCACCCCCATAAGTCTGTTTTATAGGGTCCCAAAAAACCCCCATCAGTCAAAAAATGGGTTTTTCGAGTTTTTGGCGCTAATTATGATTTTTTCACGGTTTTTTTAACGCAGATTGTTTCAAATACATGGAATTCTACTTTATACTGATAATTAGATGTTTATTCAAACTGTTTAAACAATTTATTATTGTTTTTAGCAACTTTATCTTAGAAAAGGGTTAGAAAGTCAAGGTTTTTTCTTAATTTTTCAATTTATTTTCAACTGTTCAGTTAGAGCGAGGTGATAATCAATTACAGTTAACAGAAATAATTGTTTAAACAATTTGATATTATTCATAACAATATTCTTTTAAAATAATGCTACAAAGTTGCGCTTTTTTTCTGAAATTTACAACTTTTTGTCCACTTTTCACTTGAAGTGGGTCATTATATAATTTAATTTAGCAAAATAATTGTTTGAACAAATTGTGAATGTTTGTAGCCATCTTCTTCTAGATTAATACTACATAATTGCAGTTTTTTCCTGAAATTTAAAACTTGTTATCACTTTCCAATTAGGGTCAAGTAATAATTAATTCATGTTAAAAAACAAATTCCTTAAACAATTTATTATCATTGTTAATATTTTCTTTGCCTAATGATAGAAATTGACGGTTTTTTCTGAAATTAAAAACTTTTTGCATACTTTCTACTTAAAGTGAGTTAATATTCGATTCAATTCAACAAAAATAATTGTTTAAACAAATTATTATTGTTAATACCTATCTTCACTTTGACCAGTGCTAAGAAGTTGCGGTTTTTTTTTCTAAACTATTAAACTTTTCATCCTCCAGGGAAGGAAAGTGGTAGGGGGACTTGTAATAAAATATTTTCAATTCCAAATTCTTTTTTTACGCTTTGGAATAAATTTCTCGTTGTAACTGAAAACGAAACTTTTACAAGTCATTTACAGACCTAGTCCTCCCACTTCTTTTAATTATTCCATTCTTTCTTTTTGTGTCTTTTGTATAAGAGCGCTTTTGTTTCAATTATTTTTTTTAACATTAGAAAAAGAATAAAAAAAATAAACTCAAAAAAGTTCAATACTACGTAAAATATGATTTTCTCTTATGTTTCTTTATTATTTGTTCACAGCTAAAAAGGTAGAGCAAAGTTAAACATTTTAGAAAAAACACAACTCTCTAGCACTTATCTAGAAGAAAATGGTCATGAACAATAATAAATTCTTTAAATAAGCATGTTTGTTAACTTGCATTAATTATTACCTCCAGCACGTCAGGTTTCCGACATAACCTCAAACATTCTTTTGAGACACCCTAAAATGAAAAGTATAACGATGGGCTAAGTACCGAACCATGTATATTATACGTTTTCTGGGTCGCTGAAACCGAATCTAAAGTTCATTTTACTTCGTCACGTCAGGTTTTCGACATAACCTTAAAAAGTCTTCATGGACACCCTTTAATGAAAAATAATGATGGTCTGAGTGCTAGAACATATTATGTGTTTTTTGGGTCGCTGAAACCGAATCCAATGTCCATTTTACCCCATCACGTCAGGTTTCTGACATAA
>WSXT02009395.1:2292-14703 GCA_011762715.2 Neuroterus valhalla | reverse complement strand
TGCCCTTCCACCTCCTTTCGGAAATCCCCCATCCTTGAAGAGAGGCCTATTCTTGCATTGACCCCCCCCCCCCCCCCCACCATTTCTTACTTCTTCTTGCCCATCACATCCTCTACCCATCTTTTGATCCCCTTTATATCCCATCCCTATCGTACATGGTTACAAACTTGCACGTCAACCCTCCTATCCTGACATACTTCATTGGCACCCCTTGCCCTCCGACCACACGATGAATTTCTTCTTGGAAACCTTCTTTTTCCCCCTGTCCTTTGATCACTCCCCCTCATCAATGTCTCTTTACTTTCCCTTACTCAACCTCCTTTCTACTCATATCTACTCCTTCTCATTCCTCCAACACCTATCCCCTTACTTTCTCATCATTTGCCCTCCTTCGGAATCCTCAAAGTAAATAATCAAGAGAAACTACTTCTTTTCTATCACCGTCTCAGATGAAGCCCCCCCCCTCTCTCTCTCTCTCTCTCTCTCTCTCTCTCTCACATTCCCTTTTCCCACTAGGGTTCTATCATTCCCTCCTTCTTCTTTCTAAATCTTTTCCATCGGACACATCCTCTCACCTCCACTTTTAAATCCCTACATATCTCTTCCATAAATTCCCTTCCAAAAGTTACTCCCCCTATCTGGTCCCGGTACTTTTCTATAGCCTCCTTCGTCCATATCTCCCTTTCACAAATTGGCCCTTCTTCTTCTCCCTGACAGTTCACAGCCCACCCCTCTAACTAACAAGATAAGAGGCTAATGTTCTGATTCTATTCTCCCTTCTACTGCGAATCTCTCCGTCTCCTCCCATCCAGGCACATTCATGACCACATAGTCTATCACCGATGCTCCCACCTTACTCAAATTTGTGCACTCTCCCTCTTTTTCATTTATTATCGTACCATTCACAACTGCCCAGCCTCTATCCACCATATAGTCTCTCAAAATTTCCCGCCCCTTATCCATTCACGTGAAGACACGAGTCTCTAAAATCGTCTCTAGAACGTCCTAAACAATGGCAAGTAAAGTTTCAAAAACATCTGGCGTCTCGGGTAAGTCTTCAAAAAGTATCTGACTCTTTGGAGTATTATAGGTTTTCGTAATGTCCATTCGTTCAATGTAGGAATTTTTCTGAATACGTCCCACAATGGGGCAAAATGAAAAAACGATGTTCAAAGTAACCTGTAGATCACAATTCTTCATCGATTTGCATTTCTGTTTTGGAAAAATTCAGTATTAAATTCTGAGAAAATCTTTCGAAGCCTAATTTTAAACTTTTGTTTGTTCAAATTTTTGTAGAGCTGCAAATAGCGAAAAAATGTTTATTTAAAAAAATTTTTTTTCCAATTTTCTGCGAAAATTTTTCTTGGTATCATCAGGCTTTAGGTTTGATGCAAAAGGGTCGGCGGATGAAAAAAAATTGGTTGATATCTCAAGTTATTCGTTGCAAACAAATTTTCGCAACAAGTAGCCAGTATGATAAATGATGATTTTGTGAAGTACATTCATGCATCGGAATCGCTCGTTCAGAGTAATGAGGTAATATGTGATCATGACAATGTGGCATCCAATATAATTTGTTAAATTTATCAATAATTATTATAAAGAAATGCATGATTTGAACAGTGTTGGGCAGAAAAAAACGAAATCTTTTTCAGATTGTCTTCGAATCTCAACGCCTCAGATACACTTTGATGCATTTTTGTGATCTGATTTAATTTGTTAATTTATCAATAATTATTATAAACAAATGCATGATTTGAACAGTTTTAGGCAGAAACAAACCAAATATTCTTTAGATTGTCTTCGAATATCATTGCCTGTACCTTGATATGATACCTTGATGTATTTTTGTCATCTGATATAATTTTTTGAATTTATCAATAATTATTATAAACAAATGCATGATTTGAACAGTTTTAGTCAGGAACAAACCGAATCTTCTTCAGATTGTCTTAGAATCTCATTGCCTAAGATACACCTTGATGCATTTTTGTCATCTGATGTAATTTGTTAAATTTATCAATAATTATTAAAAACAAACGCATGATTTGAACAGTTTTAGGCAGAAACAAACCAAATCTTCTTCAGATTGTCTCCGAACATCATTGCCTGTACCTTGATATAATACCTTGATGTATTTTTGTCATCTGATATAATTTTTCGAATTTATCAATAATTATTATAAACAAATGCATGATTTGAACAGTTTTAGGCAGAAACAAACCGAATCTTCTTCAGATTGTCTTAGAATCTCATTGCCTAGGATAGATATTGATGCATTTTTGTCATCTGATATAATTTGTTAAATTTATCAAAAATTATTACAAACAAATGCATGATTTGAACAGTTTCAGGCAGAAACGAACCGAATCTTCTTCAGATTGCCTTCGAATGTCATTGCCTGTACCTTGATATAATACCTTGATGTATTTTTGTCATCTGAAATAATTTTTCGAATTTATTAACAATTATTATAAACAAATGCATGATTTAAACAGTTTTCACAGAAACGAACCGAATTTTCTACCGGTCGTCTTTGAATTGCATTGCCTGTGAGACTCATTTATATTTTCGACTCAAAATATCATTTAATATTTTTATAAACGAATCGTTCAAACAAAATTTCCATTATGGAAATTTTGTTCGAATGATTGCTTTATGAAAATATTGAATGATATTTTGAGTCGAAACGTACGAATGAGCATCAAAGGCATCAAAGGTCCGAAGACAATCAGAAGGAAATTCGGTTCGTTTATGCCTTAAACCTTTCGAATCATGAATTTGTTTATAATAGTTATTGATATATTTAACAGATTATATCAGATGAGAATAATACATCAACTTGTGTCACAGGAAATTAGATTCGAAGAAAATCGGAGAAAAATTCGGTTCATTTCTGCCTCAAACTGTTCAAATCATGCATTTGTTTATACTTATTGTTAATAAATAAAACATTTTATATCAAATGACAAAAATACCTCAAGGTGTATCACAGGCTATAAGATTCGAAGACTATTGGAAAAAAATTCGGTTCGTTTCTGCCTCAAACGGTTCAAACCATGCATTGTTTATAAATATTGTTGATAAATAAAACATTTTATATCAGCTGAAAAAATACATGAAGGTATATCACAGGCAATAAGATTCAAAGATAACCGGAAGAAGATTCGGTTCGTTCCTGCCTAAAACTGTTCAAATCGTTCATTTGTTTATATTATTTGTTGACCAATTTGACAAATTACATGCTATGACAAAAATTCTTTAGAGTGGATCACAGGCAATGAAATTCGAAGACAAGCGGAAGTAAATTCGGTTCGTTCCTGCCTTAAACTGTTCAGATCATGCATTTGTTTGTAATAATTGTTGATAAATTAAACGAATTATATCACATGATAATAATACATCAAGGTGTATCAGAGGCAATGAGATTCGAACAAAATCAGAAGAGAATTCATTTCGTTTCAGCCTCGAACTGTTCAAATCATGCATTTGTTTATAATAATTGTTGATAAATTGAAAATTATATAAGATGACAAAAATACATCAAAGTGGATCACAGGCAATGAGATTCGAGGTCAATCCAAAAAAAATTCGGTTCGTTTCTGACTGAAACTGTCCAAATCATGCATTTGTTTATAATAATTGTAAATAAATGAACCAACTATATCGGATACCACATTTTCATGATCACGTCTCACCTCATTGCTCTAATCGAGCAATTTCGATGCATAAATGTACTTCAAGAAAACATAATCCATCATACTAGCTATTTGTTGCAAAAATTTGTTCATAACAAATAACTTGACATATCAACAAATTTTTCTTCTTCTGCCGACCCTTTTGCATCAAACCTGAAGCCTGATGCCACTGAGAAAAATATTAACAGAGAATTAGAGAAAAAAGTGTTAGGAATCATAATTTTTTTCGCTATTTGCAGCTCTATTAAAATTTAAATAAACAAATATTTAAAAATCGACCTCTACAGATTTCTTCACAATGCAAAACTGAATTTGAAAAAGAATTAAAAATTGATCAAGAATTGTGATCTGCAGGTTACTTCGAACATCGTTTTTTCATTTCGCCTCACTATGCGTCTCCACATTTTGTGGCTCTTCGAAAGTAGCCTAGTTGGCCAAGTAATTGGATTCAAAGCATTTCTTTTTCGCAACTTCTGTATATTTGTAAAATTTTATCAATTATTTTTTGATTACAGAAAATTCATCTTAAAAATTCGTCATATCATCAGTTGACTTTGATCTACCCATTTGACCCTCTTGGATAGTCTCGAAAAGTCTTCTAAGATGAAGTACTTTATTGCTATCCAATTGACACTAATTATTTGTAAGTGAATACGAATTCATATAAAATTATTGAAAAGATATACAGGGTGTCTAAAAAGTCCTGGGACTCTTGGATATTTCCTCACGTAAAGTATTTTGCAAAAAAGTGAAGGTCATCCCTAAAGTAAATTTCAACGAGGAATTCAATGGTGACCTTAATTTTGACCTTGAAGTTGACCTTCATGGCTTTTTGGATGTCAATTATGTTTTTTCAAATGGAAACCCCCTTTTTTACATCTGCAATCGATGGAGCGGAGAATTCTACGTTCAGATACGTACTCAAGTCACTTGAAACGTTCAAGGTCAGTTAGATGTTATTTGAAATGAACAAAGTTTTCCCGGAAATCAGTGCAATTCCTTAAGTTAATTTCAACGAGAAATTTATTGGTAAGCTCTGTGTTAATCTTGGTGATGATCTTCAAGGTTTTTTCAAGGTTTTTTCCAAGCAGTTTACGTTCAAGTTTAGCATTACTCAGGAACAACGACGGGGACGTAGTAAATTCGGTTCCCTTTGTAGTGCATGATTAGCGTGAGTCCCCTTGCCTCTCACTTTTCGGAATGCTTGATTAGCGTGAGTCCCACTGCCTCTCACGCTTCGGGGTGCTTGATTAGCGTGAGTCCCACTGCCTCTCACGTTTCGGGGTGCTTGATTAGCGTGAGTCTTCTTGCCTCTTACGTTTCAGGGTGCTTGATTATCGTGAGTCCCCTTGCCTCTCATGTTTCGTAGTGCTTGATCAGCGTGAGTCCCACTGCCTCTCACGTTTCGGGGTGCTTGATTAGCGTGAGTCCCCTTGCCTCTCACGTTTCGGAGTGCTGGATTAGCGTATGTCCCCTTGCCTCTCACGTTTCTAGCTGCTCTAACTGACCTTGAACGTTGACAATTGACCTATGATTTGGAAATATTGAAGGGTCCCGGGACTTTTTAGACATCCTGTATATGAAATAGATTTGAACTAATATTTGACCACTGCAGGTCTCTCATGCTGCATCTCAGCTCAACTCTACAGACCTCTCGGACACAGAGTAATAAAAGAAAAATTGAATTTATCCATGGACGAATTCTACATAAAATGTGAACAGAAAGGGATACTTGACGAAATACTTGAAGAAAATTTTATGTCTATTAGGCTTGCACACGCTTTAGCACGAGATGCAGTGGAAAGAGTACAAAATTCATCAAGAATGGGCAGAAATTGGGAAGAACTTCTTACACAAAATCTAATTGAACGTTTCGAAAAGGATCAAGGTATTTTGAATATGTGGAATGATCGCATTGGATTAATGAGAGAATGTCTAGGAAGAAAAAATAAACAACTTAAAGGGAAGAAGAGAGAATTATTTTTGGAGGAACTACTTGGAGCATATTTTGAAGCAGTGCTTGATTTGTGAGTTATAAGTCGTGTATTTTTACATTATTCACTAATCTGTTATTTATCCATTTTTCTTTCTCAACCACGTACATATTCTGGAGTTTTTGAGGGGAAGAAAATAAATTCTATCTTTTTTCCAAACTTCGTTGAAAAGAAAATATATGATTAATGCGAAAATCTGTAAAATTCCAGGAATATGCTAAAAATAGTGGAGAAAACTTGAAAGAAAAATTAGTTCACAAATATTTCATATTCTCAAACCTAGTATATCTGATAATTTAAAGAAATACGAAAAATTGTACACTGACTTTTATCGTAAAGAAGACAAAAATTTTGACGCGGTATTAAAAAATATGTATTGAACTGACGACTTTGTTGGATTGAAAACATGAGAAAAAAGAGCAATTTATGTTTTTTTTTTATATTTCTAAAACCTCATGTCTGGAACAATTTATACATACATACATTTTTCGGATGCGTAAAGATTTATTGCACACTAAAATTAATCGGAACGATGCACAGAACTGAAATGCAGAAATTAAAGAAAATTGAAAAAATTTTTAGTTGTTGGAAGTTTGAAACAAAACAAGCCTATAAATATTTTATATTCTCAAAACATTTTCATAAAGAAAAAAAATTAAAAGCACTGGATCTGTTTTATAACGCCAGATGAGACGGAGAAGTTTGAAAAAATTTGAAATTAACATTAGGTTACGTTGAACAATTAAAGTTTATATTTCAAAAGAAGAACAAATAATGAATTCGTAAATTTATTCTGTTCAAATGTTTACCTAATGAAAATTATTATACAGTCGATTTCGAAATTTTCTTCAATATTCGAAAAAAATATTCGAATAAGATAAGGATTTTCTACTGGGAATGCATTTTTTATTTACTTTATGGAAAGTTGAGTTGAGAAAAAAACATAAAAAAGAACCATCAACTTGTATAAGAATGTTTAAATTTAATGATTCGTGGAAAAAAGTTGTAAACTCTTGTATTTTTTGATGATGCGTCATTTTTTGACCAAAAATAAACCTTTCTTATTAAAAAACTTATTTGTTCAAATTCAAGCCTTTTGTTGATTGTTTGTCTCAGGCTTAAAAATTCAATAATTTTGTTCGAATTTCAGGTTTAAAATTGAAGATTCAATCCCTAATGTTAGATTGAAATAAATTCATGAATATTAATTTTATCAATTATCTACATTTATTCTCAAGATTTACTCCTTTGCTCAGGAATTTGACGATTGAGATAAAAATTCAACTATTGAATCCAAAATTCAACTGTTTTTGGTTGAATAATATTTTTTATTCGAAGAATCTGAAATCCCTCTTTGTGAGCTGAGAGTTCCAATAATTTTAAAAAAATCCAATTTTTCTGTTGAAAATTCATGTATTTTGTTGGAGTCATCTGATTTCATCAAAATTCATCCTTTTTGGATGCAAATTAATTCTTTTCTAAGAAAATAAATATTTAAAAAAAAACCTTTATGTTCGGCTTGAAAACTGCAATCAAAAAGAATAAAAAATTATTGAGAGTACATGAATTAAGCTTTGTTTGCAATGAAAGCAAAAAAATTTTCATTCTAATTCTCATTGAAACTAGAATTATTTGTTTTATTTATAGGGCCAAGGAGAAGTGGGAAGCTGGAATTCACTACGGTAGATACAGTGCAGTTCTTCCAGGAAATCCAGACTTCTCATAATTTTTTTGGTAAAGGAAAACACTGCTGCATCTATAAATAAAGAAAGTATATCAATAAATTCATAATAACCTCTCTAATTAGGCCATTATAGGATCTTTGTTTTCTAAATAAATGACGTGACAACTAATTTCTCATGTAAAACGATATGTAAAAACTGCTCAGAGAAGTTATAAATAAAGATAATTTATGCATTTCAATCAACTCATAATATTCATCTCAGACAGTTGTAGAAAAAACTAGATTTTATCAATTATTTACTTTCAAGGATTTTGATTCCGAAGGAGGGAAAATGATGTGAAAGTCAGAGGATAGGAGTTGGAGAAATAAGAAGGAGTAGCGATTTGGAAAAAGGAGGATCAGTAAGTTAAAGTGAAGAGGCATTGATAAGGGAACGTGAACGGAAGAAAGGGGAAATAAAGAAGGTTTCAAAGAAGGAATTGACCATAGGGGCGATTTCAATGCGAGAATGATGAGAAAAAGGAATCTCTTCAAGGATGGGAAAAGTTGTGAAAGGAGATCGAAGGACATGATCATGCGTAGGGAAGGAAAGATGTGAGGGACTGGAATGTAGATGAAGGGTAGGAGGTCGCGAATGGTACGATCATAAAGGAATAATAAAGGAATGATAAAGGAATATAAAATATATATAATATAAAGGTCATGACTATGCATGGGTGGAACGAGACGGGAGATTCGCAGTAGAAGAGTGGATAGGAGCAGACCATCAGCCACTCATCTTGTGGGTAACGGGGGGAGGGCTGTGAAAGGCAATAGGAAGAAGTTTCGATGGGTGAAATGGAGATATGGTTGGGAGAGGCTAGAGAAAAGTACCAGGAGCAGCTAGGGGAAGTGGATTTCAAAGGGGAGTTAGTGGAAGAGAAATGTGGGGATCTGAAAGTGAATGTGACGGAGTTGAGAAGTGTTAAGACAAAAGAGGATGTGTGGAAGATCATAAATAGGTTTCAAAATTGCTGGGAGGGGACATGTGAGAAGATCAAATGTAAGGAACAGAGGGAATTTTTCAATTAATCGTTTCAGGGCTGTAAGAGACAGGCTGAAAGAGGAGGTGAAGAAGGTATGGAGGGCTGAAGGATTTTGAGGAAAGTGGATGGAGAGGCTGATAAAGCCACCATGTAAGAATGGAGATTAGAATAGTCACGAAAATCATAGAGGAATCACATTGATGAATACGGCGTATATAGTGTAAGCAATACTATTGGCGGAGAGGCAACGAAATGATGGAGACAATATAAATATTTTGCAGCAAGTGGTGCATAGGAAAATAGTAAAGAAGGGAGCAGAAGTGTACATGCTTTGTGTGGATCTGAAAGGTGCTTTCTCATTGGTCGATCAGAAGAGGTTGTGGGAAGCGATAGAGGAGAAAGGAATAGAGAAAGGTTTCATTGAAAGGGTAAGAGAGGTGTATGTAGAGATGGAAGATAAGGTGAGATGAGAGAACACAATTCTAGAGAGTTTCTGGATAGTGCGGGGAGTTTGATGCAGAAAAATCAAAGGTTATGGTGTTCAAGAGAGGAGATGGAAGGTATAAGGGAGGAGCTTAGAGGTGTTAGGCGAAGGTGTTGCAGGTGGTTTCTTATTGTCGAGGAATGGAAAAGTGAATAGTCATATAAAAGAGTGATGAGCGTGCTACTGTATGGAATAGCGTTGTGGGGGTGAAAGGAATGCGAGGAGGTAAATGGGTTTCAGGAAAGGTATATCAGATGGACACTGGGGTTTGACGGAGGTACCCCTTTTAACATCATAAGAAGGGAAATAAGGAGAAAGAGTTTGGGGATTTTTACAGAAAGCCGGGCGTGTAAGTATAAGGAAAAAATCCTGGAAGAGGAGAGAAGTAGGCTGGTAAGGGATTGTCGGTGAAAGAAGGAGAACAGGAGAGGAGATGGAGAGATCGAGGATAAGAAAGAAATTGATTCTCGAAAAAATGGTCTGCACGAGGATGAAGTGAAAAGAAGTCACGAGGAGGGAAGAAAGTGTATGAGATTTTCAAGCGAAACGGCATTGAAAGAAAGCAGGCAGCAAAAAAGGAGATGATAAGAGGGTCCAAGTAAAATGAAAAATATTGCTGGAGAAGAGAAGGTGTAAATTTTGTAAAAAGGGTTTGCAAAGATGTAACACTGGTTGGGATAATGCGAGGAGGTCTAAAGGAATGGAATTAGCATGAAAATAATGCTGCAAGGAAAAGGGGAGAAAAGATCGATTGCATGTTTGAAAGTGGTGCTGGGTAAGATGGAGAGGAAGAGAAGGAGGTAGCAGGAGCAACAGAGAAAGGAAGATGTGTAAGAAAGAGAGGCAATAGGAATAAGGTTATTGTAAAAGCTGTATGAAGCGAGGAGGATGGAAAGTATGGTAAGGTAAGAAGATACTGATAAGGGGAAGAGAGGGGCAACAGGGGAGGTAAAAAAGAGGACGGAATAGAAAAATGGAAGCTAAGGAAAATGAGAGAAAGCAATAGGGAATTAGAGCAAGTAAGGGGAGTAAAAAGGAGTAGGGAAAATGAATAATGATGGGCGGTAAGAAAAAATGATAGGACTTGGGCAAAAAAGAAAGGAGGGCTGGGGGAGGGGGGGAAGGACTATATCAAATGACGCGCCCGTAAATAAATTAACTCTTAGCCAAAATCATTTGAACGATGCGGATTTATTTTTCAGAAAGGATATAAAATGTCTCACAAGTCTCTTGAGCCAAATTTCCGAAAAATTGGTTTCCATCTCCTCCGTCCGAAAATGATACTTCATATTTGAAATTTTTTTCTCCGATTTCTCCATTATGTAGGAATTCATCCAATTTTTGCGAAAGCGCACAAAATTTTAAATTTCATTCAACACCGTTGTAAACAAATTGATGAAAAAAATTCCTTTTTCTAGTGCAAACGATATTTAACTAGTTAAAATGTGTAAATTTGGCCGAAAACGTTACGCAAATTTTTTTTAATAAGATTCAAGAAATTTACTATTTGTTTATTATTTAATTAGATTTTGTGAATGCAGGCACAAATTTTTCAAAAAGATTCTTGACGAATTCGTGAGGGAATAAAAAAAAATATATTCTGATTATAATTTTTTTGTGCATATTTTTTTTTTAATTTTGGTAAAGAATATTCAGAATAAACGTCATGAATTAAAATATTATATAAACACTTATTCTTGAAAAACATAATTAAGTGATCGATAATATTACCATAATGAATCAAAATATTAATTACCCTGGTCGATAAAATAGCATCTTTCATTCTAAATAATAGTAAATTTAAGTTGATGTAATATAAATTCAAATAAGTAGGAATTTTGAATCATATTACTAATATTATTCTAAATATCGGTCATAATAAATAAAAGATATAATTTAAATTTTTAAACAAAATAATGCTTGAGGCATGATATATTGTATCTCCTAATGATTGTAAAATTCCTATTGAACTGACTTCATATGGTAAGAATCGATTTATGTATAAATTTCTCAAATTTATAATTTAATGAATATATTTCATTGCATACTCTATACCTTATTAGGAATAAAATTATTGATATAATGTAACACTATATACATTTAATTTTTAGAATTAAAACATTTACCTGCCATAGAATATTGAAATAATAAAGATTCAATTTACATACTAAGTATATAATTTCAATTTTGAAGTTCAATAGTTTTGATCAAATCAAAATTATTAATTTATACTTAAAAATAATTAAAATAAAACTTTTAGATTAATAATAACATAATGGAAATTTAAATGTCTCTATAATTTTTATTATTTTTATATTTTATAAAAAATGTTCTATCACTAGAAATTTTTAAAATTTCAAAAATGTTAGTGCTCATTGAACTTAAATATAAAAACTTCCTAAAAATTCAATAAAAAAAATTAGTTAAGATTAAATTTATAAAGATAAAATTTATAATTAATCTATGTTTCATCATTATTTGTATTATTGAATATATTTTTGATCTGATAAATAATTTTACATAATAAGAAAATATAATAACTGTAATATTAATAAAATATAGGATGTAAATATAAAATTATAATTTATGAAATAATAAATTCTAAATATTTTCATAAAAAATCGTGTTGAAGGAGGTTATCTTATAATTATTATTATTTTATAGAATAATAAAAATTTGTTTGAAAAATGTTTGTTTGCAATAAAATTGTTTACTTTCATCGAAATGATATTAAAAATTTTTAAATTGGGTTATCTACAGTTCATTGCATCGGGAAAATCAAATTTTTACCTTCAAAAACAGCCAAATAAGGCATTTGTTAGTTATGTTTATTTGAACAATTCAGAAATGTTATCAATTTATAGCAAGATTTCATTGCTAAGTATCTGATTGTTGATTCCGTTTAAAAACGATTTTTTTTTTTTAATATATGCATATTAGTTCAAAAACTACAAAACTTTGTTCAAAGAATTTTTGTTTAAGATAAAGTTGTTAATTGTCATCAGAATGTCCTTCCAAATGTAGAAATATGTCATTTACAGTTATTGACATTGGAAAAATCAAGTTTACACTGCCAAACACAGACAAGTAGTGCGTTGGTAATTAGGATAGTATGAGCAATAATCTTTTCTTATTTGCTGTCCAAAAATATTTTTTATTCATTTTTGTTGTTGAGGCAAAAAAATAAAGAGAAATTCAGGAATCTTCCATGATAGATCGATACAAAGTTTTATCAGCTATCATTCGGAAAAAAAGTTAAAATCGGATAATAATTGTCTTCCGGAAATTAATTTATTTTACTTCATATTAGAAGTAATAATAGTTCCATAATAAAGATTCGAATAAAATGTCCCTAGAAAATCAATTGCAGCTTGCAGAAGACATTGAGAGGTAACTCATTGGTAGGGAGATAGTTTTCAGGTAGCCGAGGACGAGTTCGTACATACCCCCCCCCTCTCCCCCTCTCCCTCTCTCCCTCCCTCTCTCCCTCTCTCCCCCCCTCTCTCTCTCCCTCCCTCTCTCTCTC
>WSXT02009384.1:0-14704 GCA_011762715.2 Neuroterus valhalla | reverse complement strand
AGAGAAGAAGTAAACGAGAAAGAAGAAAGCAAAGAGAGAAAAGGAGTAAGGAGGAGGAGAGAAGAAGAGAAGATGAAGAGGAGAGAGTTCAGCGACGAAAAGACGAAGAAAACAAAAGTAGAAATGGGACTATTCTGATGAAGAATAATATTTCTTTACATTCTCAAAATATTACAAAATTGACCATATGTACGTTAAGAAAAAGAAATTCATCTTGCTATTCCTGTCTATCTCTTTTCTCCCCACCCTTTTTCCAAATACTTTGGTAGACCTTATCTTTCTCTTCTAATTCTTCAAAATTGACTCCGATTTCCTCTCCTATATATCTATCTTTAAGAAACTCTCCCCTTTCTTCTTCCCATTTCGTTAACTCGATCGCCCTCCCTCTCCTTTCTCCCACCTACTTCAGACATTTTTTCGCCAACCCTCCTCCTTTTGTTGGTAAGAATCGAAAAAGATGAGATAGAACAGATTGAGGATGATAGTAGGATATTAAATGGAAGTAGGAATAGAAAGTGGAAAGAAAGAAGGTTTGGAGAAAACTGAAAGAAATATAGAACAGGCAGAAAAAGACTGAAGGATAAATATAAATATAAATAAATACGTCAGTGGAGAGAATGAACAGAATAGAATTGAGGTTGGAGATAAAGGAGACAAATGCAGAAGGTAGCAAGAAAGTAAATGAATTTGAGGCGAGTATGTATGTGCTGGACGGAAGGTTGCGATTGAGACTGAAGGCATTTGGAAGAAGAATAGTGAGAAAAGAAAGGAGTAAGGACAAAAATATATCTAATTATTAAGGGTATAAAAGTAAACACAGGAAGTAAATAGAGGAGAATTAGGAGCCCGATGAAAGAAATTGGTGCAGAAGCTACTCCGGAAAAGATGATAAATATTGCAGGGAAGGGTGACGGCGAGAATGCATGTTTTCATCAAATGTAGGAAGCAAAGAGTAGGGGTATGAAGTCATAGGAAAGAAGAAAATGCTGAAGGGAAGAAGAGAAATAATCTAAAAACAAATAAGGTTGTAAGAGAGGGGAAGAAAGTGCCTGCCCAAGCAGAAGGTGTGAGCTGAGAGGAATAACGGTAGTCGGGAAAATTAGGAGAAAGAGGATATAAGAGCAAGGGAGAGAAAAAAGGAGAAAGGAATAAAAATGGTTTTTTGGAATGGGTCAGGGTAAAAAAACAAGGACGAAGGATTCCGGAGGGAAGTAAAAGAATGAGATGCGATAATGATGAGCAAAGCTTGGATAAATGGAAAGGAGAAGAAAGTAATGAGAAGAATACAACTGAAAGGATATGTGTAGAAGATGCGATCAGCGAGAAAAGATCACGTGAGGGGGTGAGGAATGGGTGGCATGGAGTTAGGGATAGAAAATATTCTTGCTTGAGACATATACATGAGAAAAGGACAGACCCATAGTAAGAAGTATTAAAGTAGAAAAGAAGAGTGTGCCTGTGGTATGCGTGAATTGGAGGAGGAGGGAAGAGGAATGATCGAAAATGATGAAGAAATGGACGGAGGATTAGGAGAAGAGGTTGCTACTAACAGCAGGGGCCTTGTATACATGGACTGAGGAAAAAAGGAGAAGAGGCGAAGAAACGGAAATCTTCAAAAGATATTCAGAACATGAAGAAACGGACAGGAAGAGCAGGAGGCTCCCAGATCTTCTGAGGGAGACGAAATGGTTTATTTGTTACATTAAAACCGAGGGCGATGGAAAAGAGGAGAGAACGTTTATTGGTAGATGAGAGGCCATAAAAGATTACATTTTGCCAAAAGAAAGAATAAGGAATCTGATGGTTTGAATGGAATTAGGAAATGAGATAAGTTCCGAGCAGTTTCTGGTTATAGTACAGAGGAAGAAGTAAGGGAGAAAGCTGAGGTGAATAATATCGGGAAAGACAAAGGTCTAAGGAGAGTGTAAAAAAGTAGAGGATAGGGGCATTAGAGAAAAGAAAACTCGATAGACAAAAGAGCATGAACGAATGCTTAGAAGAAAAGATAGGTACGCTAAAATATATGAGAATATTACGATGGAAGGTATGATACATGCAAAGAGTCGAGAAAGCAGTAAGGGAAGGGAGAGAATGGAAAATTTTAAATAGGATAAGAGAAAGAAGGAAAAGTGTAAATGAGAAAATCGAGATAGAAAAATAGACGAAATATTTCGAGAATCCGTTTGGACATGCGGAAGATTAAGATTAGGTATGAAAGGAAAGCGGTTGCGGGAGATGAGGAAAGCGAAAATGAGATAGGTCGGAAAGAGGTTAACGATATAATTATGAAACTCACAGTGAACCAAGCAGCAAATGAAGATGGCTTCAAGAAGTAAGCACTGAGATATGGTGGGGAATATGTGGAATAAGAGATATGGAAGATTTGCAATAAGGTCTGGAGAAGCGAATGTGACCAAAAGAATGAGAGACAAGACAAGTAGCGCCGATGATTGAGGGAGGAGAAATGAGAAAGGTATAGGGAAATAAAGATATCAAGCTCATGACAGAAGGCTATTAAGTTAATGCGAAAGTCCTAAGAAACAGACTGGAAAGATAAGTGGAAGAAAAGGGAAGAAGACATAACCAGACTGACTTTAGAAAAAGTTTATTATCCATGGATAACACTTATCTGGTAAATAGAAACTTAAGGTGAAATAGCGGGAAACTTGCTAGACTGTTTGTGGATTTCAGAGCAGCTTCTGACACCGTGAACAAAAGGGTCATTTGGAGAGGTATGAAAGGAAGGAAGGTAGAGGTGAAGATAGGAGAGAAGGGAAGTTAGGAGTTTTGGGAAGGGCGAGAACATGGGCAGGGGTAGCCGATAAGTCTTCTTATGTTCAGTACTCTTATGACAGACTTAGAAAGAGAAGATAAGAATGATAGAAGGGGAAAGGACGCTACTGGGAACAGGTAAACATATTTTTCTAGCATACGGATACGATTTAGTGCTAGTAGCGGATGATGAAAGTGGGATAAATCTGATGATGTGAGCGTCTAAAGAGTACGTGAGAGAAAAGGACTTAAGGGTATCGTAAATTAGAATCAAAAGATTTATTCAAGAAACATAATATGTGGGGAAAGTATGAATGAAAAGTGAATAACGATATGGTGGAAGTTAGTAGGGAAGTTCTGCTATCTAGGTTTCTGGTTCCAAGTAGGAGGAGAAAACGAGCTCCAGATGAGAAAGAGAAAGGCATGTGCGAGTAAAGTAATGGCACAAGTATGGGAAATAGGATATAATAGGGGAAAGGACGACAAGCGGATAAGGGTGTAGACGTATGCCATGCTAGTATGGTCAGTTCGAAGCTATAGATTAGAGATATGTGAATAGAAGGGGTATTAGAGTCTGAAAGGTCTGCATGATAGATATTTAAAATGGGTCCATAGGGTAGAGCTCGAGTTCTAAAGGTTATACGCTGGGGAAGGAAATGGGACGAGAGAAAATGTGCAAAGATTCTGGAATTTTGAGGAGCAACTGAGAAGGGGGATGGGGAGCAAGATCGCACAAGCGTGTGTACGGAAGGTTATAGCCAAGAGGGGAAAGGTAACGTAGAACGTTCGAAGACGGACGTAGAGAGATACGAAAGGGGTTAGGGTATGAGATGAAAAAAATTGATGGAGAATGGCAGGGAATGGAGGAAAAGGTAACGGAAAGGCAGAGAGGATATATGGAAAAATCTCAGCGTAAAGATATGGTAGGTCAAGGATTTGTAAAGGTTATGAAACGGCTCTTGAACTCGTGAAAGGGAGGGAGTATAAACGAATGAAGATGAAAGAATATCTCTGTAACACAGTAAACTTTTTTCCACGCGTAGCAAGTATAAAAGTTTATCTGAATAGAGCGATGATGTCACATTCTTAACTGCATTCAAACAATGACAAGGTCTTTTGCACCTCCTCCAAGGTCTTATTTACCTTCAGAATAATCTTACCAGAACAGTAGATAATTATACTTACAAAAGACAAGAGCACGTACCTGCATTATTAGCGATAAAAAATTTAGAGACATTATTATTAAAAATCAAGGAACAGTTAGTAAATGTTTAAAGTCTCTATTGTCGTGTCTGTCCAGAAAAAATGAAGACCGTCATTCTGTTCTCCAGCATCATAATTTCCGTTGATTTCACATGTAAGTGTTTTGCGATTCATGAAGATAATTTTAACAATCAGAAACTCTAGTGCAGAAAGAATAAGTTGGAGGAGAATAACTTTTTCCATGTAGGGGATCAAAGTTTTCCTTCCAAAGGGGCCATCCATGGAAATTCATTGCACGCTTCATATATATATATTTCTCGTTTGAAAAGGCTCAAAGAATTTTTATTTTCATTTCTGAAAATTAGGTGCAATGGAAAGTAGATCACTTTTTCCTCAACGTGTTAAACATGTTGAAGAATTCATAGGAAGAAGACACAGACAAAAAGTTGAAGACCAGATACCGGAACTACCAATGTCTTTTGATTCAGATATCCCAACCTATCTTTATGTACAAAACAGAGATGGCGAAGTTCATTATGGAATCCTTAATTACTACGGCCGTAAATATCCAGGTTGGGTTAAGAAATTGATTGTTAATCGCGGAAATGTACCAGAGCGTGCTGTTGTAAGAACGCCCAGGAACGAGAAGTTTACTTCAACTATCCAAAATTCAACCCATGGCAATGAACGTCCTCTACAACCTCGATCTTTTATATTATACAATAATGTTCATATTTTGAAAGCAGATCTTTACGCTTTCCATGAAAGTGAACCCGATTTTAGTCCCTTGCGCATTCTGGTAAGAATTCCAGGTGGGGATGTCCTCCAATATTTGGGAGGATTCGAGCATTTTGGGGGTCCTCGTCCAAACTGGCTGAGGGTTCCTTAACTAATTATTGCTTGAAGGTTATTTTTTCAATTTTATACTTTTCCGTCCAACATACACACTTTAGCTAGAAAAATATTCATCTTTGGAGCCTTCAATCACAAAAGGCAGTATTATTTATATGTTAATATGAATTTTGTGTGTGTACCATTATAAAATAAAAACATTCTACTCTTGAAATTAATCATTATCCACTTATTTTCATCTATTCTTATAGGCATTATGCATAATTGCCTAACACTTCGCTTCTTATTAGGCGAATCGCTCAGTTGTCCACTTACTTTTACACTCGTTTTACTAGTATTAGACATTGCTAATTGCTCTATAATTAGTACAGTCGCCTCTGTCATCCCTTGCCTTGAAAATTAGGACGATGATCCCTTTTCTCCGATCATTTGGAGCTTCACCGTTTACAGCACACATGTCCACCAATTCACTCAGCAGTGATCCATGCACACCAGCAGCTCTCACATTCATGACTTTCTCGATTTTCAATTTAATGTGGGAGTAGATTCTTCTCTTGCCATTTGCGTTCGGGTTATCGAATATATCATAATCTTTGTCACTGTCGTTATGCTCCGTCGGCTGATCTCCGTGCAATTAATTGGAAAAATCACTTAAACTTCATTTCACTTAGATCGGAACTTACACTCTTCAACCATCAGAATCCTCATTTTCGACTAGGAAACGTTCACATATTACGCGAGAATAAACAAGGGGCGAGGGGGTTCAGTTTTTGTTACGCCCATGTTACAGTTACATATATTAACTATAGAAAAATTGTTATTTAGGGGAGGAAGGGGGGTAAAAATGGTCGAAAAAACGTTACGTAATGTGTGAACGCTCCCCTAACTCGTGCTAATACTCTTTTTTCCAGTACCCTTCACCTATCTCCAGAATCAATTCTCATTTTTTCTGAAATCATCTTACCAACCATCTCTAGTATCTCTTGATGTAATACAGCACAGTAGGTGCAAGCACAGAATTGGATTTCGCTATTTTGGTCTTACTTGTCTACATTTCTGCTTGTAGAAAAAGCTCGTACACAGCTAATAATGAAAATACGATGAAGGGGTCAACAGTAAAGTTTCTCACATTAAAGATCTGACAAGTTAAGAGACAGTGGCCATGTTGGTAAAGAAGGGAAAGAATGAGATAGAAGAGATTGTCGAAGATATCAGGATATGGATGGTCAGGACAGACAAAAAGTTCGCGAAGGTAGAGAGTAGGTTAGATTTGAAAGAAGGTTAAGGGTGGAGGGGGAGCAGAAATGTATTTGGGACAAGTTAAGGAGCATGGTTGAAGAGAAAAAAGGAGGGCGTAGCAACGAGAAGGAGAAGGAGGTGACGAGAGAAATAATACGAACAATGGAGTTAGGAGTGAAGGAGGATAGAAGAAATAATATTGTGATAAGGGTGCTAAAGTTGAGAAGCGGAGAAGAACGGAAGGGAGTGGAAGCGCTGCTGCAAGGCATAGGGGAGTTTGAGGGCAAGGTGGCTGAAGTGAGGTTAGAGGGGAACCAGGGGAATGAAATAGCGGTGGTGGAGTTGGAGAACTGGCAAGATATCAAGAATCATTCAGGAAATGATGGTAGAGCTGTTAGGAATGTAGAAAAAAAAGGCAAGAAGAAGGAAGGAAGGGTCAAAACAGGAAATCAGACGGGAAATAGCTGAACTCAGAAGATAAATAGAGGAAGAACATAGGAAACAGGGTGCAGAACCTTAAGGGAAAAAAACTTGGGAAGCAGGAGGAACTTAAGAGAAGATTAGAGGAGTTTAAAAGTTGGTTGGAGAGAATGCGAGGCGCTGTCTTGAAAATTGTAGGAGGAGATGAGAAATAAGAATGTGAAATGGGAAAGGTTGGAAAAAATAGGAAGGAGACTGGAAAGGGATGAGAAAAGAAAGAAGAAAGAATATAGGGATAGGAGGTATACGATTATGGGGGAGGGGATTTGAGGGAAATTGTGAAAGACGTGCTAATTAGGATAAATGCGTTGGCAGAGGCTGAGGGAGAAAGAAGTATAGGGAGGGACAAGAGGAAAAGGAGGGACAAAATCGCGTTGGAGAATCTAAAAAATAGAGGAGACAAGAGGGAGATAATGTCAAAGAAAAGGCTGTTATATGTTAGTGAACAGAGAATATAGGATGTTTTGACATAGGAAGAAGGACGTATACAATGAGGGTCAAATAATATAGCGGAGGAATAAAAAGGACGTTGGTTAAGTGTGGAAGAATAAGATAGCAGCACATGGTGGAATTCAGATGAAGAAAAGGTAGATATAGTAGGGAACGAGAGGTCAGGAGAAGGAGAGAAAAAGAAATGAATGAGTGGAAAATGAGAGAGAAGGAAGTTTAATTTTTTTTAAAAAAGGTGAGGCGATTGGAAGTCTTAGTAAAGATTGAGACATGGCTAGATGAGAGAGGGTGCAAAGAAGTTAAGAAAAGGATATCAAAGAGATATGGGTGGAAGCCACTTCAAGAAAAGAGAGACTTTGGAAAGGTAAGATCAACAGGAAGAATTGTCATAAGAATAAGGTAAGCGTTGGTCGCGGAAAAAAGATGAGATTGGTTTGAAAGAACAGAAGGAAGGATTAATCATAGAAGAGATAGCCATTGGAAAGAGAGGTGGAAGGTAGTAAGTGTATATGTTAATGGAGATACGGAGAGAAAGACAAAGGAATTGGAGGAGTTGATCAGAGGGAAAGCAGAAGGTCTGGATCTGAATATAGGAGGAGATTTCAATGCAAGAACAGGAGAAATAGGAAGAGAAGATTGGAGAGAAGAAGGGAATGAATTTGTGAGGAACACTTGAGACTGCGTAGTTTATCTTGAGAGAGTTTATCATGAACAGAAAAATTTAGGGTGTTAAGGAGGAAGAGTACACTCATAGGGGTGAAAGAAGGGGACAGTATTAGAATATGTTTTTGTTGCCAAACAGGTAAGGTAAAATATATTAATTTAGAGGAAAGATGAGGATAGTAGAAATGAAAGAAGGAAGTGTGAATGAAGGAATGGAAATTGTGATAGGAAAGGTAAAAGCAATTGTAGAAGATACTGTTAAGAGGAAAGGCAGCAAAGGAGGGAAAAGAAGCAGCTAGGATTATGAATGAAAGGAGAAAAAAAGGACTCGAGCGCATGAAGTATAAAAAGTAGTGATCAGAGAGATGAAAAAAAGAAATCAAAGAGAGATTGAAATGTTAGAATGAAAAGATATTTCATGGGATTATTAAGAAGGCGCAGAAGAGAAAATAGTCAGGAAAAGAAAAGAGGAGAAGAAAAGGATGGAGAAGAGAGTAACACAAGTGAGATAATAGGGACGGCATAATGGTCAGTGTTAGAGGGAAAGGCAGCAGGTATAGATGGAATCCCCAAAGGAGTATGGATATATGGGGGAAAAGGAACTCAGGAAATGGACGTGTATAATGTGGAAAACGGTAAAGTTAGGAGAAGGTTGGCGGAAAATATATAAAAGAAGAATAGTGGTACTAATCGTAAAAAAAGGGGAGAAGAAAGAGGTTGGAGATTAGAAGGGATTGGGGGGGGGGCTGATTCTGACATTATATGAGATATATGTCCTAATAGTTCGAGAGAGGTTGGAGGAAGAAGTAGAGAAAAAGAAAATTATTCCACCGAATCAGCCAGGATTAGGGAAGGGTTTGAGAGTGATGGACAATGTTCATAAGCTGAATTATGTTATGAATTGAAGATTCTAAAGAGAGAAAGGAGGATTAACAGCGATGTTTGTGGATATCGAATACAGCGTCTGATTCATTGCGAACGGAAGAGGTAGATAAAGGTTTGACGGAGAAGGGGATGAGAGAAGGTGATGAGAGAAGGTTTGAGGGAAAAAGTAGCTGAAAGCTTAGGGAGACAAAAAGTAGATTCAGGGTGGGGGAATAAAAAGGAGAAAGTTCTTGGATAGCTAGTGGTGCAAGGTTATAGAAGGGGAAGGGAAGAGGAAAAACTAGATAACGAGATCGGAAGGTGAGGAGTTAGAGGAGGTAAATGGATTTTACCCCGGAGAAATGAAGAAGATATGAGGAACTTGGAAGAGAAAGTTCAGAAAGGACTAGGAGAGGCTCATGAGATTGTTTGATACGCTGGCATGGTAGGTATACAATTATGGGGTAGAGGTAAAGGGATGGAAAAAGGGAAAGGAGATCGGAAAGATGCCAGAGCGGTATATTAGGGGTATAATCAAGAACGACGAGAGGTATGGTGAGAGAAGAGACTCGAAGGGATAAGTTCAGACCAAAGGCAGGAAAGAGGACCTAGAAATTTGAAGAGAAACTTAGAGGAGGGAAGGAAGACAGGTGGCGAGAGACTATAACAAAGAGGAATGATCGACAGAGGATACTAAAAGTTTATGAGGAATTGGCAAAAACAGATAAGGAAATGCAAATGATGGGAAGATGGGAAAGGACAGGTGTATCAAGATTCAATAAATTGTATAGTGTAATAAGAAGAGGATTATCAAAATATCTGTGAAGAGGATAGGGCAAAAGGAGATGAACAGGAAGTGCTGAATGAAGATTAGGAAATGAAGTAAGGAGAAATGTATTGTGAGATGGGTGAGAAGGAAGATGCAGAGTATGCGAATGGCTGGAAGAGACATGGGAGCTTTTTTGAGATGGTTGTATGAAGGGAAAGGAAAAAAGGGATGATGCGAGGAATTGTTAATGGAATTTCAGGAGAAGAAGGGATGGGAGAAGAAAGGATGGAAGATGTAGAGAAAGCTAGAGGAGTGGAAGAAGATAATAAGGAGAGTGGTAGGGGGAAGCAAATGGTCAAAATTAATCTCCCTTAGTTTTGATTAAAAAATTTGTTGAAAATTTAATATTTGCCCTCTCCTTTCTCCCAGCGGGTAAAAAGTCGAGCGAATGTCGAGCATTCAACAAAATATGTTGTCAAATATGGAAAAGGGTAGAAATCATGAGAATTCACAGGCAGTAAAAATAAAAAGTGTCAATCACTGTAGTATGTATAAAGTAAAGTCGTAAGTAGTCAGAGGTGCTGAAAAGACCATTTTCTGCTCGTTTTACTGCCTAAGGTGGAAAATGTCATTGGCTAAAGTTTCATTACCTTTTCAAACGACTTTCGGTTTTATGGATTTTCGATATTAAAATATGAATCAATCAAGTCCAGGGACATCGTCCGGCACGATTTTATGTACTTTTGATATTTACACCTCAAATACAGCATTTTGCAGTTAATATTTTCAGTGATTTTTTTCAAGGTAAAAAAAGGTACAACTCTGTGGATATTTCTTTTTTCTTAAAATTTATATGATTGAGATAAAATCTTTCCCCCTCTCTTATTTTTAGTTGAAAATCCCACAATTTTGTAGGGATTTCATGCATTCAGTGGAAAATCCGTTTTTTTTTTTTACTTGCTCGGAAGTTCAGCTTATATGCAAATATACATTTTTTTGTGAACACTTATCATTTGAAAGGAAACCTTGTCCCTTTGGTTGGAAGTTCAAATATTTCATTTAAAATTCGTATTGTATTGGCAGGAATTATTTTTTATCATTGCTTTAGTTGAAAAAAAATCTCTCCATTTGGAAATTTATTACTTATTTTTGAACTGTTAGAAACTCGTCCTCTTTGGTTGAGAATCAATTCGTCTGATTGTAATTTTTTTCCTTATCGAGAAATTACTTTTCTTCCTTAACAGTTATAGCTGGAAAACCGTTTTAATTTTTGGTTGTAGATGAGTTTATTTAACTAACAATGAAGCTATTATATTTTTGACCGAACAATATTTGGAACGATGCATTTTTATGGCACAAATGAGGGGAAGTTCACAGTAACGCGTGACGTTGAAACGCTGTCAGGGGAAGTGCGGGCTTCTATGTATCTAACTCTCTTTCGCTTCATCCATTTTCCTTCCTTTCTTCCGCTTGTTCACTCTTTTTTCCATCCTTCGCTCCTTACTAAAAGCAGTATGTAGCAGTTTTCTTCTTTCTTTCTTTCTTCCTGGCTTCCTTTTGTTCTTGCTTTCTTCCTTCCTTTTTCTTTTTTTTTCTTAGTTCCCAATCTTCCTTCTTTTCTTTCTCTCTTTCCTTCTTTCCTCTCTTTCTTTCCTTCTATCTTGCTTCTCCTTTACTTCTTTTCTCCTTTCTTTTCTTTCTTCCTCTCTTTCTCCTCTGCTGTCTTATTTTCTTACTTGATTCTTTTCCTGTTTCTTTTTATGTTTCTTTCTTTCTTCCTCTCTTTCCTTCTTTCTCCGTTCCCTATCCTTTCTCTCTATCTTCCTTCTTTTCTCCTCTTTCTCTTTCTTCCTTTCTTTCTTTATATCATTCTTTCTTCCTTCCTTTCTTTCTCACTTTCTTCCTCTATTTCTCCCTTCCTTCTTCTGTTTTTCCTTATCTCTTCTCTTCTTTTTCATTTACGCTTCAACTGTGTGGTCTTATGCACACACTGTCTTTTGTGTGCAAAATTCACTCACTTTGTTTGAAATTTAACCACTTTCCTGCAGTTACAGTAACTACTTGATAGGAACAAGTAACTTCCTGTCTCTGTAACAGTTATACAACTGGAAAGAGCAAATTGATTCGGAAAGCTTGAGTAATTTTCTTCCTTTCTTCTTCTCCTTTCTTTCTTCATTTTTCTTTCTTTCTTCCTCTCTTCCTTTCTTCCTTACTCTCTTTCTCTCTTCTTTTATTTCTCCCTTCCTTTCTCCGTTTTCAATTTTCTAACTCTGTTTCTTTCTTCCTTCTATTCTTCCTTCTTGCTTTCTGCCTTTCTATCTTCATTTCTCCCTTCTTTTCTTACTCTTTCCCTCTCTTTGTTCCTCTGTTTCCTTTTTCCTTCCTTTTTTCTTGTTTCTTCCATCTCTTCTTCACTCCTTTCTTTTTTTCTTTCTTTCTTCATTCCTCTCTTTTCTTCTCCATACCTCTCTTATCCTTTCTTTTTCTTTCTTTCTTTCTTTCTTCCTATCTATCTTTCTGTCTTCCGTCTTTCCTTCCTCCTTTACTTTCTTCCATTATTTTTTTCTATTTTTCTTTCTTAATCTTTTCCTTTCTGCCTCCCTTTCTCTCCTTCTCCTTTAATTCTCTTCCCTTCTTCTTCATGAGAAGCTTAAACTTCAACCGTGTGGTTTAACGTATACATTGTTTTTTTATGCAACACCAACTTTCATCGTATGAAATTATCACTCCTGTTGGGCGTCCCACGACGGCTCACGTGTTTTTTTCAAGTTGAAAATTTGAATATTCGGTTGAAAATTCATGTTTTATGTTGAAAATTCCGTGTTTCGTAGAAATATCTTTCTTTTTTATTCACAATTCATCCATTTTCTTAGAAGTTTGGCCACTTTCCTGCTATTACAGTAACTATTTGACAGAAAGAAGAAGTTTCTTGTCACTGTAAAAGTTATACAAAAAGGAAAGGGCAAATTAATTTGGAAGGCTTGACTGATTTTCTTCCTTTCTTCCTCTCCTTTTCTTTCTTCCTTCTCCCTTTCTTCTTTCTATCTCCTTTTCTCTCTTCTTTTTTCCTTTTTCTCTTCCTCCCTCCTTTTCTTTCTCCCTTTCTGTTTCTTTACTTCTTCCTCCCTTCCATTTTCATCTTCTATCTCTGTTTCTTCCTTCCTCAAATTCTTCCTTCTATCTTCCTCTCTTCCTTTCCTTCTTGCTTCCTTTCTTTCTATCCTTTTTTCTCACTTTTCCCTCCTCTTTCTTTCTCTCTTTCCTTTTTCCTCACATTCTTCTCGTTTCTTCTTTTCTTCCTTCTGTTTTTCCCTGCTTTTTTCTTTTTTTCTTTCTTTCTTTCTTCATTCCTCTCTTTTCTTCTCCATCTCTTTCTTATCCTTTCTCTCTTCCTATCTATCTTTCTTCCGTCTTTTCTTCTTCCTTTACTTCCTTCCATTATTCTTTTCTTCCTTTCTTCCATTATTTTATTTCTATCTTTCTTTCTTACTCTTTTCCTTCCTGTCTCCCTTTCTCTCCTTCTTTCTTCCTTTCTCCTTTACTTCATCTCTCTCTTCGTTTCTCCCTTCGTCCTTTTCCCTTTCTTTCTTACACTCTCCCTTCTACTTCCTTCCAATCTTCCTTCCTTTCCTTACCCCTTTCTTTCTTTCTTCCTCTATTTTTTCCTCTGTTTCTTTTTTTCTGTCTCGTCTTCTTACTTCCTTCCTTATTCTTCTTTCCTTCCTTCCTACCTTTCTCTTCTTCTTCTTTTCTTCCTTTTTTCTTTTCATTCTCCCTACCTTCCATCCTTCCCCTTTTCCTCATCCTTCTTCTTCAGGAGAAGAATAGTCTGTTTTTTATACAACTCCACTATTCACCACATGAAGTTATCACTCCTGTTGGGCGTCCGATGACGGCTCAGGTGTTTTTTTTTCAAGTTGAAAATTCTAATATTCGACTGAAAAATTAATCTTTTACGTCTAAAATCCGCTGTTTTTGAAGGAATATCATTCTCTTTTATTCAAAATTTAACTACTTAGTTGGAAATCCAACCACTTTCCTAAAGTTACAATAGCTACTTGGAAGGAAATAGTAACTTTCTGTGACTGTAACAGTTATATAACAACTGGAAAGGGCAGATTAATTCGGAAGGCTTGAGTGATCCGCAATTATTGCGATATTAGTTTCTTGGAGTCGAGGAAAACTGGTGGCGGATGATGGGTTGAGGTCGGGATTGAGGTTGGGGTCGGGGGTTCAAGGGTTAGGGGATGCGATGGTTTATACGAGGGCGGATCGGTTGATATTGGGCATTCAATCCAAGCCAACCCCCGTTCTCTCACGCGCCCCTAACAACGCATTAACATGCATGAGCCCTGCGTGATTGTTTTACCCAGCGCTCCCAAATCTGAGTAAGGCGGCTCTGGAGTCGGTGAATCCGAAAAATCGCTGCACGCATCATTCCGTACATCCGATGCAAATTTAATGCCGAATATCGATGGCTGCACTCTAGACATCTCTCCGCGTCCTTCTTACAGTAGTCGCGAATTTAACCGAAATGTCAATCAAACCCTTTGCTTTTTCTACTAAAACCTTCCTGGAAAATCGTCAGCTGATATCACGAAGAAAAATGGATAGTTGAACTTGGAGTGTCAAAATTTAAATTGTCCATTCGACCTTCTGAGCAGTACAAGACAGAGGAAGTGCAAGATAAAGCATAACTTGAAAGGATGTAAGGAGAAGGCTACCCTCTCTATCCCTTCTTTATTTTTCCTTCTTTTCTCCCTTAGGTCCCTCTTACTTGCGTGCGCGCGCTCTCTCTTTCCCCTTCCTCTTTCACTCTCTTGCGCACGCATACTCTTTCTATCCCTTCATCTCACATGCTAATGCTCATTCCCTTTCTCTGGGTACTCCGTCACAATGTGACTCAAACAGTAGAGCGGTATGAAGCAGTGTAGAGCGGCATGAGCTCTTCTCGTAGGTTGTGTTTCGCACGCGTGCCGGAAGAGGCTTTCTAGTGTGTATATTAGGGTGGTCCAAAAATGCATTACAAAAATTTTTTTTCGAATTTTTATGCAAAACGCACCGAAATTTGTTCAAATCCACAAAAAAATGAATGCATATTTTTTGTTTCGAAAAAAAAACTATTTAGAGGTGCCGCAAGCCCCGCGAAGTTTAACACGTATTTCCCTTAAGAAAAAGAGACGTTTTTGTAAATTTTATTCAGAAATCTCAATATTGGATGAATCGAGTTCGAAATGCCCCAAATCTCTTCAAAATTGGTCACAAAATGCGAATAAAATTTTACTTTTCAAATATCACCCCCATAAGTCTGTTTTAAAGGGTCCCAAAAACCCCCATACTGATAATTAGATGTTTATTCAGATTGTTTAAACAATTTATTATTGTTTTTAGCAACTTTCTCTTAGAAAAGGG
>WSXT02009373.1:0-14704 GCA_011762715.2 Neuroterus valhalla | reverse complement strand
TAATTTTCAAATTATCAAAATTCTCTGCGTTTCGTTTTGAATTTCCCCCAACTTTACTCATATTTCAGAGGGCGTCTTAGGTTTATATAACCGTCGGTAGATAAAGTAAATTAATATCAATTTTTCTACCGAAAACAACAGTATATTTTTTTTAAATCATCCTTATCACACTGATAAACAAATAACAATTTTTCAATATAATTTTTAAGCATTATATCTCCTTTTTTTCTTGAAGAAAAACTTCAGTTACAAAAGTGACCACAGTGGCGCTGACATCATCGTGTTTCTCTTTAGACTCTCTTCTCTCCCGGCTTCATTTTAGCGATTTTGGCGTAGGATCCACTGCATGTGCTGACACCACGGCTGCATCAAGTATCCGTACACCGAACTGTTTTTATAATTAGCATTGCTGTGAATTGTTATAAGTTTATTACTCGTGAGGTTTTTCATTTTTGTTCCCGGCTGTCTAAGTGCGCGTTGTGGCGCGATAGTGTTCAAAAGGTGAGTGGAAAAACCAACGAGATCGGCTGCCGATGCTTTGTATGGGAGATATCGGTGAGAAAGCAATGGAGAAGACGAAGAACCTTTCTGTGTTTAATTTATTGCAGTTTTCTTTGTTTTTCGGTACCTAAATATTTCATCTTCTTCATGTGAAAAGTTTCGAGCAGTTGGACGGCAACCCGTTAACCTTAGAGGTGAAATTGTCCCCTGAAAGTCTGCTCTACCGCGTCCGAGTGAGAAAAATCGCCATGCTTGCTACACAAAACCGGGTAGCCCCCTCACCTTCGGTCTCATGTAGGCTTCGAAGCCTAATCATTCAGGATTTTTATCCTTGATAAACGGAAAATTTCTCCCGTTTACTAATCCCTCAAGTCCTGGGTTGCGTCCTTGCTTTCTCGGAACATTGAATTCACCCAAAAAAGGTAGTAAGGTAACTTCTAGAATTTTGGGAATAATTCTCTATAAATTCATTGTGCGTCGTCGATCGCACGCGCCTCCTTAACTCCTTTGTGACCATCGCATGCTCGCCGAATTTTATTTCGGTTTATTTAATTTCAATTTCAAGATTTTTGCCGAGAATGGACGTTGCGGGATTCAACGTTGAGGACAGGTGAAATTCTGGAGAGCATCAGCTTCTTTTTTGGAATTTCAGTCACAGGGTTGTTTTAATGGGTTTTATGTTAATTTTTATAATTAATTCTGATTGTAATATCAAATTATGACGAACAATAGCAATGGGACTGTCAAAGTTGCTGCTCCGCATTCGTCGAATGTCAAAAATCGGTCCAGTTTTTAAGTTAAAAATTTGAAAACTAGAAACAAGTGCCTCACAATAACATTTTAGGTTCATTTTACCAAATTTGATCACGTTTTCATTTTTTCAAGTATTTTGTTACATTTTGTTTTATTCAAGCATTACGCCTTTCAAAGTTCATGCTATTTTATTTCAAACTGAAAGTCAATCGTTGGGTTACAAATTTAAAAAGTTCCGAATCATAAATCTTTCTGGTGAAGGACAAAATGATTTTGATTTACTTGCAAGCGCTTATGTACACTGTCAATGCAAAAAGAAAAATTCCGTCACATTTCTTCGTGGCCATAAAATATGTTCCTTGTGTTAGTTGCATTTCTGAAAAATGAAGTTATAAACAGAAATTGTTCGAGCGTCTTGATGGCATTGCGCTCGAGCCAAAAAATGCAATGTCCCCTTATTCGATACGTTGTCTCATGCATACCTGTAATGTTCATTCTAAATTGTCAGTAATATCCAGAATTTCTGCGGAAACTTCCAACTTTGTTTTTCGTATTTTGAATTTATGCTGTTGAATTATATTTTTAGATTTGCATTCCTATTGCGACAGCTTCCCTGATAAAACTTGGAGGATAACATACCGAAAAGTAATTTTAAACTCATGCTATAATTTCAACATCAAGGTACCGTTAAAAATGGTATTGTTCCTTGTTATTTCTTTTTTCAGCTTTTGTTTTATATTTGTTCAAAAATAGCGTCAAAGTTTGAAAATAGATCAGAATCTAAAAGTATTTCATCAATACTAATTTGTTCTAATTATTCATAATGTCCTGTTATCGTTTGTGGGATGTTAATGGCGATAAGTAAAAATACTTTATTAGATTGGATGAAGATTAGATTAAAAGAGTTGATTGGCGGCGACACACGGTTGTCTCTATGAATTCATTTGGAATCTTTTTTGCACTGTTCTTTCATTCCATCTTCTTTTCGGTCTCATTCGAAGAGCGAAATATAAACAAAATATTATGAACTTCTCAATTATGATCTTTTATTTTGCAACTGATGTACATCTGTAAATTCAAGGAACAGTTTTTATAATAAACCTTTTGCCCCTTTCAAGATTAAATAAAAATACTATTTCGGTTTTTGATTTTATTGGTGATGCGTAGAATTAAATTAATGAATAATCAATTTAGAAGAATCTTTAAATCTACTTAAGGGGGTCGTCTAGTTACGCGGTTTGAAAAAATCGATTTTTTTTTACATATTTCGAATCTTTATGATACTAGAAATGTACCCTATAAAGGATTTAACCCAAAACTGAATCTTTCGCGATTTGGGTTTTCCCAAAAGTCGTGTTTTCCAAAAGTGTTGGCAAGGGCCTGACTACAGTATTTGAGATATTGCTGGTTTAAAAATTTCAAATTGTTCATCAGAGGTGTCGCTATGGCCTGACACGAGCTTTTTTGGGAAAAAAATTTTTCCACGTTTTTACAGCCCTTCTTAGTTCGAAAAGAATTGAAAAAATTCGATTTTTTGTTCAAACATCTACAGTTTTGAGAATTTTCGATTCAGATTAAAAAGCTCGTATCAGGCCATAGCTAAAGTTATAATAAATACAAAAATCTTCTTTTTTTTTTTAAGATTCATCCAGACAAACTTGAGAAAGCTTGCCACAAAGTCGGGTACAATTTTTTCATGGAGGCGCGGTTAAGGCCATCCCAAGGACACAATTGTCAATGAATAAATGATTACAATATATCAATTGTTAGAGAAAAGATATACGAAATTAATACAAAAAACTGAATCTCTATATCATGTTTAGTTTCTTTGCAATCTATCCTCAAAAATACGCTCGAAAATCGAGCGCGTAACTAGACGACCCCCTTAACAACACATTTTATAATTTTTCTTTTCATAAATTTTCATTTTACTTATAATTAAACATAAACAAGCTTTGGGCTCACATCTTTATTGACACTAATACTACTTTTTTTTTTTTACTTGCTAATGCAAGTATTTTTTGCTTATCGTTTGAATATATTTTCGCACTTTGATGATAGGCCACAATAGAATATTCTCAACACATTCAAGGGAGCTTGAATGATTTTGAAAAGGTTCATCATATTTCAAAGTTTTCAACATTTTTAAAAGAATTTCAAGAGATATCTCAAAGAATTTCGTAGGACTTTGGAAAGTATCAAAGGGTGTCAAAAAGGTATCCAGGTTATAAGTTATGTTCAAAAGATATCAAGGGATCTTGAAAGGTTGTCGAGTTTTCCAGGAATTAAAAAAAAGTTTATCCATCTATTTAATATTTACAGAAAATCACATGGCACGATCATGGTGCTACTTCCAGAATGTATGCTACTTTTGACACTACTTTTAATTTCTCGAATGGGTCCGAGGCCTCCAAAAATCAAAGTCAAGATCAATCCAACTGAAAAGCTCATATCTTCATAGTTAGTGAAGATAAAATCTTTTAATTTTGCTTCCTGTAGGCATACTACTTTCGATTTGCTCTTACTTACTACCTGAATTCGTAAATTTTGTTAAACCTCACCGACACATCGTCCTTTTTCATCTTAAAATTGGCGATTCAACGGAGAGGAATATTGAATTTGACAGACTCCACTTTGGATTGCGTTATAAAGCAATGGCCAAAACTAAATCACTGTCAACACTCCAACAATTGCAAATTATTCGTAGTTTGAATACTGTCAGGGAAGCGACTTGAACGGGAATTTACTTGACTCAACCTAGACATTTGAAATTTCTACCGAAAAAATACGAGAAATGACCGCTTTCTTTTTATGAATGTGGAAGATATCTTAATATTTGATTAAAAGAATGTAACGCTCCTTTCTTATGAGTCTCAAAATATTTGAATATATCTATCATGAGAGGAAGAATTTCTTCTTTTTCCATTAAAAGAAAAGCGTTTGTTGATAGCCCAAACCTACAGAGAGAATTTTATCTTAATTTTTTCAAAGAAAATATGTTTTCACGTTTTATTTGCTTTTCCTTATTTATGACTTGGGACAGGCAATTTCAGAAAATAATTCTAGTTTTTATTTTAGGGCAGGGAGTTCCAGAGAAGAAGTCAAATTTCACTTCAAACAGGGGATTTTGTTCATGGAAAGTCAATATTTTAAATCAAATAAAATTCGGATTTTGAAGAGAGGAATAAAAAAAAATTGCTCCTCCAATCCAAAATTCGTCGCGATTCTAAAGTTCCCTCTTCTTAACTTTAAGTAAATAAAGTGCTTCAAACAGTCTTTGGAGTAGAAGTAGTATTCCGAAGAGAAAATATCCCTGAATTATGATAGAAATCTTGTTTACATTGTTCACTGCAAATACATCCTTTTTGTGTTAAAAATCCACTACTTGTTTGGAATTTAAATTTGTTCGTTGAAAATGAAATTTTCTTATTAAAGTTGCATTCTTTCGATTCGAAATTCACCTCTGGTTGAAGTTGTAACTACTTTTTCAAAAATCAATTCATCGTTTTTGGTGAAAATTCAAGTATTCAGTTGAACGTTCATTTTTTATTTTGGGAATTAAACTATTTCTTTGAGAATAAACTTCGTGGAAAAGCCTTTTCTGTAGAAAATTAATTTTTTTGGTCAGAAATTTATCTTTTTGATTAAAATTCATCTATTCATTTGAACATTTTATCATTTTACCTGAAAATTTATCAGTTTGGTTGAAAATCAATTACTTCAACTGCAAATTTACCTGTTTCATTTTTTTTGAAACTTCACATATTTTGTTGGAAAATAGATTTTTTGTAGAAAATTACCTTTTAATTCGGAAATTAATATTCTTCTTCAAAAATTCTTTTCTACGGCTAACAATTCAAGTTATAAAGTCAAACATTTTTCATTTTAGTCGAACATTCATCTCGTTGAAAACTCTTGCTTGTATTTTAAAATTAATTTTTCTAGCCAAAAATGTCACTATTTCATATTTGTTTGGAAATTTGTATTTTCATGATTCGAATTTCAACCATTCTGTGGAAAAAATGTATCTTTTGGTTGACAATTAATTTTTTGTAAAAAATTGAACTGTTCTAGTTAAATGTTCATCATTTCAGTTGAAAATTCGTCTTTCTGGTTTAAAATTCAACTACTCCAGTTAAAAATTTATAATTTCATTTGATCCTTCGTCATTTTATTTATAAATGTAATAATTTGTTCGACAGTTTTTTTTTGAAAGATAGTTGTTTTTGTTATAAGTAATTTTTTAAACTGAAAATGTAATTTATCCCAATTGAAAATTCAATAGTTCCTTTTAAAAATCTATTTGTTTAATTAAACAATTTTCTTTTATTTGAAATTTTATGAATGAAATTTTCATTTATTTATCTTTTTCAGTGATGAAAGTTGATTTATCTGTTTGAAAACTCAACTCCGTCAGTAAAAGATTCTTTTTTTAAGTATAAAACAGTTATGCTTGGCTACAAAAATTATTTTTTAAACTAAAAAAGTTACTGTTCCATTTTTGGTTGAAAATGATTTTTTTTTTTACTTTGAAATTCGAATATTTTGTTTAAACATTATATTTTTCCTTGGAAAATGATTCTTTCTATTTGGAAATTAATTTTCTTGTTTGAATATTTACCCTCATGGTTAGAAATTGAAGTTCTCCAGTTAAATATTTATCTTTTTAGTTGTAAATTCATCTTCTTGTTTTGAAATTTAAGTGTTGTGGTTGAAGGTTCATGATGTTTTTCGAAAATTCATCACATTGGTTGAAAAATGAACTATTTTGTTGGAAATCTGTTTTTTCTTTGTTAGTGCGAATTGATTTTTTCAATCGTAAATTTAACTGTTTCAATTTTTGTGGAAAATGGTATTTTTTTGTTGAAAATTTGATTATTATTTTCAAAATTGATTCATTTTTCAATGTTTCATCTGTTGCGTTGAAGAAGGTTTAGAATGAACGTAATAAATAAAAATAAATGCTTGCGTTTTGCGAGAAACATGAATATGTTAGTTCTAGTTGACCTGGAAAATTGAAAAACATGACGGGGAAGAACCGGAAAATGACCGGGAATCGGAAATCGTCCGCCGAATCGTCACTCTGACTTTCAATTTCTCGAATGAGTCCGAGGCCTCCAAAAATCAAATTTAGGATCAATCCAAATAACAAAACAAGTAAATCTTGAAGCATTTTAAATTAGTTGAAAAGTAATTGACAAGGAATCTAAAAGCACTCGAAAACACATTCGTGATGTTGAAATCTTACTTTGAAATAAATCTTGAAATAAAAAATCTGATTAACTGAAAAGCTCATATCTTCATGGTTAATCAAGATTAAATCTTTTAATTTTTCTTCTCATAGGCATGCTACTTTCGATTTGCTCTTACTTTTTACTTCAATTCGTGAAATTTTCTAAACCTCACCGACACATCGTCTCTTTTCTTCTTAAAATTGGCGATTCAACGGAGAGGAATATTGAATTTGACAGACTCCACTTTGGATTGCGTTATAAAGCAATGGCCAAAACTAAATCACTGTCAACACTCCAACAATTGCAAATTGTTCGTAGTTTGAATACCGTGCACTTCAGTCATTTTCAATTCAAATTTTCTTTTAAATTGGAATTATTAGAAATCTTAGATACGTACTCGGTGATGCTAAATCTTCATTTTCATAGTTGCTTCATTTCCTTGCTTTTTGGAAAGTTTATTCAATGCCGCTTGAAATATATTTATGTTTCTTTTTTCCAGACATCTGCCTTAATACTGTTAAGACTGCATCTTGCGATCTTGCAAGAGGTTACTTTAAGGATTGAAGACGCACGTCGCTAGACGCAGTACATTTTGACTTATAATTCAAGGAGGGCAAGAGAAAAACAGCTGTAAGACAGGAAATGGTCATGGAGGCATCCCCCTCGCCACAGTGTGTCGGTCGTGAGTTCGTCCGACAATACTACACCCTGCTCAATAAAGCACCGAATCATCTTCACAGGTATGATTAACCAAATCCTCTTCTATCAAAACATGAATCCTAAATTAGTATGTCTTAATCCACAATATACTTCACAGGTTTTACAACACCACTTCTTCATTCGTACACGGTGGCCTCGACACTTCAAACAAGGAAACGAAGCCTGCGATTGGTCAAAAGCAAATCCACCAGAAAATCCAGCAACTGAACTTCCGGGATTGCCATGCTAAAATCACCCAGGTCGATTCGCAAGCTACCCTTGGCAATGGCGTTGTCGTCCAGGTCTCCGGAGAACTATCTAACGCTGGACAACCAATGCGTCGTTTCACTCAAACGTTCGTCTTAGGGGCTCAGGCACCGAAGAAGTACTACGTGCACAACGACATCTTCCGCTACCAGGATTTTGGTTTTCCAGATGAGGAGGAAGTGGATTCTGAAGGCCCTGACTCTGGAATGCATGATTCTGGAGAGCGGGAAATGGAGGAAGGTGGTCGCTCTGAACCCGAGGAAGATGAACAACAGAACCAGGTTCAGCAAATTCCGGCGCCGATCACTGCTACCGAGCAACACGTCGTACTCACCCAACCACCACCAATCAGTGGACAGCCGCTTTACTACCCTCCAGTACCTCAGCCACATGTGCATTCTGTGATGCCACCAGTAATAAACGGTTCGGTTCACGAAGACGCATCCTTGATTGGTCAGCAGCCACTTCAACAGTCGATCCCTCCACCTCAGCAACCGGTGCAGCCACAACAACAACCTCAGTACATCAACGAGCCTGTGGTGCAAGAACAGTTCACACAGGAAACTGATGCAAACACTTCCAACGAACAGCAGCCGATCAAGGAAGAAGCACATTCTACACCCAACGAAAGTCATGAGCAAGTCGAGACTGAAAACTTCTCGACTCCAGCGACTGATGTTGGTGGTCAGGAACACTCGTTGAGTGCACCGACCAGTACGAACAACAGTGGACCCAAAACCTATGCCAACTTAGTCAAATCGTTTCCAGGGTCGCAGGGTTTGACGAATCCACAGCCTCCGAAAATATCCATGTCGCCAGTAAGTTCATTTGTTGTCAGATTTGAATGGAAACATCTAAGAGCGTGTTTCGATGTTTATACAATTTTCCCCTTTTTATAAAGTTTCGATTAATTCCTCAAAAATCATGAACAGTAACTCAAGGCATTTGAGACCAGATGCTTTGAAATAGGTTCTTCTTTGATATTACCAATTTGAACTATTTCTTGAACGGTTCATTTGTTGATTTTGCACAGGCTCAAATGCTGCAAAGCAGGAGAACTGAGGACATGTCCTAGGAAAAAAGCAAAATCAATTCTTGAAAATAAAATTAATCTAGGTACTACATTAAACAATTTGAAACGCTTTGGATTCCAAATATTTCAAGATAGAATGTTGTATTTCCAACAAAATAGAACCAAAAAATATGTTCTTAAGGAATAAAAAAATATTTATTGTAAACCTAAAAAGACGAACTTGAAAAAAATTTCGAATTTTCAACAAAATAATAGATTTCTTACCGAATAATCGAGTTTTTAGCCAAAATAGATGAGCTTCCGATAAAATATTTGCATTTTTAACCAATGAAGATGAAGTTCCTACTCAATTAATCGAATTTTAACAAAGAAGGAAGAGAACATTGAAATGAATTGTTTAATTTTCAACCCAAAAAGAGTAATTTGGTACACAATTGAAAAAAAAAGCGGAAGATATGAATCTCAACCAAGCAAGAATAAATTGTTGAATTTTCGACCCAAGGAATTCACGTCTCTACGAAACTGTTTGAATTCCCAATAAGATGAGTCATTTTTAATCAATTAGTTTCATTTTTAACAAAATTGTTCGATTATCCATAAAAAAATGTCAATTTTCTAACAACAAAAGGAATGACTGAATTTTCAGTAGGAAAATAATAATTTTCAACCAAAAAATAAACTGAATATCAACAAGATAGTTACATTTTGAACTTGAGATAAATATTATCTAAAAAAATTGATTTTTAACCAGATTATTAAGTTTCCCATAAAAAAGAAAATAAATCCTCAGTAAAAAATTTAATATTAGCCAACAAAAAAAAAGTTTTTAATTAATTCTCTCTAGCTTGTATTCTTAGAAAAATTACATTCAAAATTACGTTCAAAAATGAATAGAATTCCTGCTAGGGAGAAAAGGCGCTGATGTTAGGGGCATTTTTGTACAATATTCCAGAGATATCCATATGGTATAACAAGTTTTCTGTACTAGATGAAATCCCTTTTTCCGGAAATGAATTCCCCTATTTACCTAAAATTAAACTACTAAACTGATCCCTGAGAATATTCAATTTCTTTCATTCTAATGTTTTCTTTTTGCAAGAAAATGAGAGCTAATTGTAATACTTCATTTTCCAGCCACCAATAACAAATTTCAAATTGGAGGAAAGATCGCCTTCGCATCCAACCAGCACAGTTCCTGCCTTTTCTTCAAACACAAACGTATCTGCCAATCAACAACCGCCCCACAGAGTTCCTGTTAATCAGCAGCCACCACAACAACAGCAGCAACAACAACAGAGACCGCCCCGTATTGGTCCAATGCAAAGAGGTACGCGACGGATATATTGATGGGGTTTCATATAAAAAAAGTGTTACATATTTTAAATTTTCTTCTTCAGAATTTCCTAATTTCCTTAATCGAATGTTCAATTTTTATCATTCTAGATGGAGATCGTCGCAGTGGAAGACCAAACCAGTTCACGGATGCTCATCAACTGTTTTTGGGGAATGTACCTCATCACGCAACAGAAAGTGATCTTCGTCAATTGTTTGAACGATATGGCAGAGTAGCTGAACTCCGAGTCCACAGCAAGCAAAACGACAGGAGTAAAGGTCTTCAAGGTCCTAATAGCAGTACAACACGTGTGCCTAACTACGGATTCATTACTTTCGAGGATTCTCAAGTTGTCGCGAAAGTCTTGAATGACCTGGTGAGATCTTTATTTAATTTTTGATGTTATCCTCACCGACACATCGTCTTTTTTTTCTCGAAATTGTCGACTCAACGGAGAGGAATAACAAATTGACAGACTTCACTTTAGGTTGGGTTATCTGCCATCGCCAAAAGTGAAAAAGTGTCAACATCTTTTCGATTCAAAACAATGTATCTCCTTTATTAACATTATAAACTTGGGAAATTATTAACTAATTATGTATTTTTTTGAACAGCCCATTTACTACCCTGACGAAAACGGACAGATTAAACTCAACGTAGAGGAGAAGAAACTCAAGCCAAGGATGCCGATGGAAGGTGGTGGTGGAAGAACCAGCACTGGTGGTGACAACATGCGTTCCATGGGTGGACAACAACAGCAACAACAGCGCGGTCCAGGTAAAGTATCTCCCAGTCTTGTAAATGATTGGAAACCTCACCGACACATCGTCTTTCTTATTTAAGTTGGCGATTCAACGGAGAGGAACTTTAAATTTGGCAGACTCCACTTTGGGTTGCATTATCTAGCAACAGCCAAAACTAAATCACTGCTAACGTTGGCAATAATAGATAATATTTTACATACTTTTAACCGAGGGGTTAGTCACTCGACTTTCGACACGAGATTCGAAATAGTTTCAGAAAGATTTAACAAAGATATTTTACCAAAATTTCTGAAAATTTCACTAAGATTATCTGAATCTAAAATAAAATAATTTTATTATTTTCAGGTGGTCCGGGGGGAATGAGAGGCGGAGGTTCACGGGGAGGTCCTCGAAGTTACCCTCGCAGTGGTGGTGAAGGCGGCAGAGGTGGCGGTGGTGGTGGAATGAGACAGCCAGGAAATCCGAGCAACCAGAACTACGCAAACCGGCGCTAACCATCGTCGCGATTCCCACCTCCTTGGAAAATATCAGCATTCTCTGAAAATATCAGCTGTACCTAAGTGGACGCCCTGGCAACCATGTCTCAGCGCGACCTGCGAGACTAACAATCTCTCACTCAAACTTTGGTGCAATGCGTCAGATCTTGAGAACTAACTATTCTTATCGTCAATTGAAGTCAAGAAAACTGGGAGACTCTTTTTTCCTGCTTGTCGCGCGTTGCTCGTACTTTTCTTCGTAATAACGGATCGCGGCAATAACAGACCACGGTGCCAATACCGTTCTTTTTTTATTTATCGATTATCTTAACAAACTCCGAGGACTCTCAACTTTTTAAGTCTCACTGATCACTTTTTTACTCGAATAACTAGTTGATTGGAAACATGGGAAGGAAGGAAGGAGATCGAAAGAGACTCAGAAAATAGACACTTCATCCCATCTTCACGACACATGACACTTAACACAAACTTATAATCGACAGGTATCGGTTCTGAGAAGGTGTCTCAAACTGCAGCTGGACTTGAGCAGTAATATTTAATTCATTTCCTCTGACTTGGTTCAGCCTCCATCTCTTTCCTTCTTTGGAATCATTTCACAGAAATGATACGGAGTTAACAAATAAATCCTTTTTACTCAGAATTGTCCGTGTCGATTCACCCTGACATCGAAGAACCTACTCTGCTTAACAAACATTAGCAAGAAAAGGTTTCGACCGAACAATAATTATTCTTATTATTAAGATAAGCCAACTCTGTCATCGATGTCCAAAATCACAAGTTTCAACACAAACGGAAACTGTACATAACGGTAAAAACGCTCAATAACGATACATTGATTATTACCGATTTTTCTTGTATAGATTAGATAGAATTATACTCTCAGTTTGAATACAAATTCTCTTCGGTGATTAATTTGTAAAGACATGATTAAATAATCAAAATTTTGTTTAGGGTCGGCTCATTGTTGGAGATCTTGAGAAGTACTTAATATATTTTTTTAAAAGTTCAACTGTTGAATTCTTTGGAATTTGACTCTCCGAGTTTTGGTACATCTTGCACTGCCAGATGATTTTACTCCTTAAATTTTCGAGAAGTAGAAATTGAGTTTTTCATAATTTTCTAGTCATCCAAAAGTTTCGAAATAATTAGTTCAAAATAGAGAAGAACTCTACCAATGAAGCCTCTTGAACCACGGAAAAGCTTTATAAATGTCGAAATTTAATTTAATTAAATTAACAAGTGAAACGTCGACACTTAATTTCTAGATCTATCTGTCAGTCGCAAAAGTTTTTGACATTCTATTGGATGTAGGTGCTTTAAATTGCAAGAATAAAATTAAAATATAGGAAATGCAAAATGCCGAGATAAAACTGAAATCGGTTTTTATGAGAAGCCGAAGTTGATTTCGCTGTGATTTCAAGTCTGAGTTGAACTATCGAGAGGCGTTTCCCGGACCCTGGAGACCAATAGTCTGTATTATACAGCTACGTTTTAGTTTGTAATGGAATATGTTGTGTCGCTGCGACCAGGCTGTGACAAAATTTCCAGATCGCATTCTTAAATGTTGCTCCATTTTTCTTGAATTCAAAAATCAAGAAAGCAAGAAAAAAAGAAATTACTCAGGTTCACAAATCCTATTCGAAAAGTCACAACTTGGAAGTAGCTTAACAAGACGATTTCGCATCGCGAGGAGCAAGTTTCACATCGATGTAGAAAGTAAATGAAATTCTAGGTTTCTAATTCAGCGACGATTTACGTTTCTTGTTAATGCTTCTCTTTATGCTTTATTATGTATAGTATAAATATATATATATATATCTATCTATACAGTTGCCCGAAAAACGCGTGATTTATCGAATTTTTGTTACGAATAGGGCGCAAGTATCATGGGTATACCTTTTTAAGGGCGGCTTTATCAACTCTTTGTTAAGTTTAGCACGACATTTTAATTATTTTTCTTTTGTAATTGCAGATCGTTTTGCTTGTTTTAAAGCTCAAGTAGATCATTGGTTTTCGAACTCGCGACGACCACAGATTGGATTTTGTGCGCACTTTCCAGATTTTTCTTAACAATTGGGTAAAAAGGACTTAAGTTTAGGTAGATAATTTTTTATTCGAACTTTAGTAAAACTGCTTCATTTTATTCAATTGGTTGAGCAGCGTTTGAAAAATAACGTGCACGAAATCCTGAGAAGTGTTAATTAATTTTTAAAATTGATTTTCATTCGTTTTGTTTTTTGGGTGAGAGAAAGTTAGTGAAATTATCGTTGCGAGGGAGAATATAAGGGAAGAATTTATCAGGGGCATGCTTATCTTACTAGTAACTAGTCGGCAGACAGGCGCGAGGTAATCGAAAAGAAAATCCCTGCGATGCTAAATCGTCAAAATGAACTCGAAACTCAGTAAATTTTTAGTGTAAATGTTTTTTTTTTAAGTGACTATAGGTAATCATTAAAGTAATAATTATAATATTAACTACAAACGAAAGGAAAAGCAAAAGAAACACAAATCATAATCATAATGATTATTATTAATGAACTAGAGGATGGCGATAATTAAATTGTGAATTTTTGTAGCATACATTTTTATTTTGGCTGGTCAGGCCACTTTGTGTGTACAACCGTGGACAACGTTACTTCGATTCAAGTATAATGTTAAAGTAAAAATGAGAGAAACCGACAAACGTAAAATGTATTGTAACTTTTTGCATTTAGTATAATATACCTTACAACCCGTCATCAAGTCTTATAATCATTTCTCAAAACACCGGGTCCTGTCTATTTATAACATTTTTTAAATACTAATTCATTTATTTAAGTTTGGAAAATTTTTTGTTCTTTTTCTTTGGATAATATTCTTAGGTTCATGTTGCTGGAAAATATAATATTTTGTGTTAGGGTGTTCTCTTATCACTGAAAACGAATAATTGTTACATTTATTATTGATATTTTATGATCATTGGAATCTGTGAAACCTTTGTAAAATATTTTAAATCCAAAATCATTGGAAATTTAAAAAACCAAGAATTGAACGATTAAATATATCAAGAAAAGAAAAACAGTCAAAGTTGTTGATTTTCCACAAAATGTCGAATTTTCTACTAAACAGTTTATATTCAACCCGAAAATATGAAACTTAAGAAAAAAACTTTGCCCAAAAAGTCGAATTTTCAACCAAAAAGGCTTACTTTCCAATAAAATTATTGAATTTCAACTCAATAATACAAATCTTCCGCTAGAAAAGATGAATTCTTATTTGGAAATTTACATTCAAACTTAACATTAAAATTCTCAATATGATGTGAGACAAACTTTGGCTAATTAATCTTCCAAGTTTTTATGTTAGAGCAATTTTTTGTGGAATTAGGAACCTTTCAACTTTGACAGCAATTTGGAAATTGTTGGCCTTGAATTTGAAAATAATCTCCTAACATTCTGGGAAAGGATAAACAATGAACTCAACAGGGTTGCCACAATTTCTGGAAATCATGGAAATATCATGGAAATTTTTCGATCATTGAAAATTCAGGGAAATATCAGGGAAAAATTATCAATATCAGGGAAAAAGGGTCCGCCAAAATTTTTTAGAATAAATCTACGCTGTAGAGACATTCCTTTGGAGAC
>WSXT02009362.1:0-14705 GCA_011762715.2 Neuroterus valhalla | reverse complement strand
CATTGATTCAAAATATTGTTTTGTTGAATTGGCACGATTACCGTTTCAATTCAATGCGGTTTCTATGCAAAGAAAGCACCGTGTTGTAGATACACGATATTTTTCTCAGTGTACTCTCTTCTGCTCTCCTTCAGTTGATGGGGTCAAAAATAATGCCAACGAGATGAGAGAGAAGAAGAAAGGAGAAAGATATACAGAGAAGAAAAAAATAGGAAAAAGAAAGGCCTTGGAGAGTGCTGTAGTCGATGAGAAACCCTTTCTTCCAAGTTCTTTATTATAAGTTCGAGGAAGTATTGATAAGGTATCTGGAGTTGTTTCTGATTTACAGACGAAAAAGTCTATCGAATTATTTTTTTTAGAATTGAAATGAAGCATCAATTTAAGCACCCTTAATTATAAATAATAAATCATTTTTTGTACCAGTGGTCTGCGAAACTATAGTTCAGTTAAGCTGAGCTCATTTTGAGCTAGCTTGAACTTGCAAGACTTGAAAAAAACTTTTATCGATACATATTATAAACTCGAAGAAAAATTTGTTCCAGTCCAAGTATCTTAATACTTTACTGTTCCAAAAACTTTACATTTTCGAAGATGAAATAGGGCTTCTAAACTGTAATGTTTTCAAATTGAATCTTTGTTTGAAATCTGTTGATTAGGGTACAAAAATTTAAATTTTAAGTGTTTCTAAATTAAAATATTATGATTATAAATATTATGAGGCTTGTATTCCTTGGGAGCTTAAAGTGTAAAAAGTTCCAATTTTATTCTTACGTAATAAAAAATTCGACAGGTGTTATGAGTATTTCCAATTCAAAAAATTTTATTTATTTTATACATATATATTAGAATATAATATTTTCTTATGAGCTCTGGACGCTTGCAAGTTGGTATTTTGTTATTAAATTCAGATTGTTGCAAACTCGAAGCCTTCCAAATCTCGGGTGTTTCAAAATTGAAAATATTTCTTTCGTAGAGTCGATTGTTCTGATATTTGGAGGCTTCCAATTTAGAAGCTTCAAAATTTCATAAAATCGTCACTACCAAATGGAATTTATCGTAATATGGAGGATTTCAAAGCATCTATCGATTAATTATTTCTCTGAATGATATTTTCGCAACATTGAACTATTTTATATTTAACACTTAACAAAATTTTGTTCATTTGCAACTTGAATTCTTTGAATTTGAGATTCTTGAAATTTTGAAATTTTCAACTCAATTGAGGATACAAAGGCTTAACACCTACAAAATTTGGAAGCCATTGACTCAACTACCTCAAAATTTTTAATATTTTAAGCTAAAAAGGATGAAAATTGAAAAACTATTAAATAATTCAGAAGCCTCCGAATTCCAAAGGCAGCAGTTAGTGAAAAATTACAGATTCAGAGAAAAAAAAAACTAGAAATTCAAACTAGAAATTTTGAATTTTAGAGGATTTACGATGCAAATCCTTACAGTAAAAAAAATTTTTTCGAGAATAGAATGCAACATAGTCTAAATCGTTCCTTCATCATAAAAATAATCCTTGTAAAAGATGAATTCAATCAGATGATATCTAGAGGCCGCGCCACGACCTTAGGAACATCATTCTTCGAAATTGAATTGAATTATACAGTAGTGACCTAGATTGTTTCTTTTACTGTTAAACATATGACAAAAGTTGAAGGTTTAATTTATCAGTATTTATGATGTTGAACTATTCATTTACCTGTCCGAAGTTGATAAAAAATTGGTTTATAAAGGTAATTTCTAATTGTAATTAAGAAAAAAAGTAATTAAAAAAAAATTTAATTAGAAAAAATTATAATATAGCAAGACAAAAATTTTGTTTACGCGACATTTGAATTACAATCGACTTTCCTTATTTTTCAAATATTTTTCTGGTCGAAAAAGGAACATATTAGGCCATTGTGCACACTGAAATTCAAAAGAAATTTTTCCGGAACACCCTAGTTTGCATCTTAAAGAAGTAAAAAATTCGGAAGGAGCTTATTTTGAAACTATTCAAATTCAATTATCCATACTAAATAATTATTTAGACCTCGAATTTAAGAAGGATCGTTAGAGATTCTAAATTTCAATGAATTATGTTGAAGTTGGAAAGATTAGTAACTAGAAGTTTAAAAACTGAAATAGAAAATTTAGAACTTATCGATTAATCAGAAACGATTCAGATTCCAAAAGCTCCAGGTAGAAACAATACAAACTTCAAGCTGTTCCGTCAATAACAAAAAATGTTGGAACTAGAAATGTAGGAATGTATAAATTAAAAATTTGAAAGGATTCGCAATGACAGGTACATTATTCTCAGCAAAAAAAAATGTTAAGCACAAAATTTCAAATAAAGGCTGGCGCTACAGAACTATATAACCGGGAATTTTATTGATCGGGAAAAAACTGGGAGTTGACCGGGAATTCAATTTAAAAACCGGGAAATTACTTGATTCAGCCTAGAAAATTCTAAATTTTACCGTAAAAATACGGGGAATGACCACTTTCTTTCTATAAATTAAAAACAGATCTAATCATTGTATTTAAAAAATGTAACGTTCCTTTAGTCTGATTCTGACAATTTTTTAATATATCTGTACTTTATGTTGCTCTGTAAAGTTTTTTTTAGCTGACTCAAGTTTGATAATCACATTGATGATAGCCCAAAAATACAAAAAGAATTATTTTCTCACTTAGAAAAAAAATGTATTCATCACGTTTCATTTGCTTTCCCCTCATTTATCTGACTTGGGACAGGGTATTTCAGAAAATAATTATGGTTTTCATTTTAGGACAGAGAGTTTCAGTAAAGAAGTATAATTTCACTTCGAACATAATAATGATAATAAAAAAGAATATTTTTCGAATGACTTTTATTCTGATTGAGAAGAGAGGAAATTGAGAAAATCGCTCTTTAAATTTAAAATTCGTCAAAATTTGAAAGTCCCCTTTCCTTAATTTAAAATGAAGATATTACTTCAAGCAGTTTTCAGAGTAGAAGGAGTATTTTGAATGAGAAATATTTCTAAATTAAAATAGAAATCTGGTTCAAATTGTTCATTGCGAATTTAACTTTTTTAGTTAAAAAATCAACTACTTGGGTGGAAGTTGAACTCTTTTGTTGGAAATTGAACTTTTTGGTTGAAGGTGCATTATTTTAACTTAAAATCAACCTCTGGTTGACAATGTAACTGCTTTGTTAAAATCAATTCATAGTGAATTAGTTAAGATTCAAGTATTTAATTGAACATTGATTTTTGAGTTAAAAAATTAGACTTCCAAAATTACAATTTCCAAAATTTATTTCCTTTGAAAGTTCGCCTCTTTTGTAGAAAATAATTCTTATGGTTGAAAATTCACCTTTTTCGCATAAACTACATTCATTCCAGTTGAAGATTCATAATTTTACCTGAGAATTCATCAGTTCGGTTCAAAATTAGTTTTTCTAACTGGTAAATGATCTTTTCTACTTCAAAATTGAACTAGTTCGTTGACAATTAACATATTTTGTTGAAAAATTTATTTTCGGTATGAAATTATCTTTTTTTTCGAAAGTTATTTTTCTGGTTTGAATTGAAAAGTCTATGATTTCGCTGAAAACTAATATATTTTATTGGAAAAATGGATTTTCTGGTACGAAATCATCTTTTTCTTCGGAAATTACTTTTCTTGTTCAAAAATCCTATTTTACGGTCAACAATTCAAGTTAAACATTTGAATATTTTTCTTCTCAGTTGAAAATTCATCTGTTTGAATATTCTTATGTCTGGTTCAAAATTAATTTTTAAGCCAAAAATGTTACTTTTCTATTTTTGGTTGAAAATGATTACCTGTATGGTTCAAAATTCAACCATTTCGTTGAAAATTGTATTTTTTAGTTGAAAACTAATTTTTGGTCAAAATTTTACCTATTCTAGTGGAGGGTTCATCATTTCAGTTAAACATTTACAATTATATTTGAAGTTTCATCATTTTGCTCAAAAATCGATTTGATTGAAAGTAAGTTTTTCTTTGTTTGAAGCTTTTGTTATAAAGTAATTTTTTTCAACTAAAAATTTAACATATTTCATAGTTGTAGTTAAAAATTCATGTGTTCGGATAAATTCAAAATTTGAGTATTTAAATTTCGGTTGACAATAATTAAACTCCTTATTTGAATATTCACCATCATGGTTGAAAGTTGAAGTGCTCTTGTTAAATATTTATCATTTTATTTGAAAATGCATCTTCTTGGTTTGCAATTTAAACTGTCCCAGTTGAAGATTCATAATTTTATTTTGAAGTTCAACACTGGTCGAAAAATGAACTATTTTGTTAAAATCCATTTTTTTTTTGTTATCGCAGATTTATTTCCCCAATTGTGAGTTCAACTGTTCCAACTTTTGTAAAAAAATTATATTTTTTCGTGGGAAATTTGAGTATTTTTTTCAAAATAATTTATTTTGCAATTCTTGATGTTTTTTTAGGAGATGCCTAGGATGAATGTCACGAATGAAAATAAATGTTTGCGTTTTGCGACAAATATGAATATGCTACTTTTAGTCGACCGGAAAAATTGAAAAACTTGACCAGGAAAAACCGGTAAATGACCGGGAATTTCAAATCGTCTGCCGAATCGCCAACCTGTAATTATTAAAGAAACAGTATATATAGATATACTTCCTCACTTTTCCGAAGTTTTTTGCAAAAAATGTCGGTCATGCGATGAATATTGCGATCTTCAATTTTGATTTGATCGTTTGATTCTCAGTTGATTTTCGGAAACAGAGAACTTTTCTACAGCAAATTTTTTTTCCCTGTATTCAGGAACCTAATATCCCGGGAGCATGTTTTTATTTTAAACTTTTCTCCAATAATTTGGTAATTAAAACAAAAAATTCGATATACAGAATCCAGTGATTCATTTGTTCTACCATTTAGAACATGTAAGGATAAAATAAGAAACAAATTTCCCCTTTTCTTCGATGATAAATTCCATTTATTCAATTCATTCATGAATTCAATTTCATCTCTCCATTTACATTGTAAAAATGCTCTCAAAACAGAATATAAGTAGATTGAGGAATCAAGAATTTAGTATGGGAAAATTGATAAGTTTAATAAAATTTGTATTTTATTTTTTGTTCCAGTTGCACGGTTGTGCTTTTCAATCCACGGAAAAACACTCAGACACACGTACTGAACGGATGTCGGAAGACAGTGACGTCCCTGGCTCTCTCTGGGGATGGCAGACTTCTAGCAACCGGCGAATGCGGACACATGCCCAATGTTCGCGTTTGGGACATTTTAGATTCACACAATGCCGTGCAAATCGCGGAATTCTCCGGCCACAAGTATGGCATCAATTGCGTGGTGAGTAGTGTACTGACCAAGAGTGTCTGCGATTCACCAAAGTCCATTGTTCCCGAGGTGTACCGTTAAAATGTTAAATCTTCAAAGACCACAGATTGGCTCTCTGCTGCGTGCCATCGTGAGCGAGTTATCCCGCTAAATTCTTCCTTATAATTTAAAAGAAAAAAAAAAGAACAACAACAGACCGCAAAAATCATGGAATTTAACCAGACGCACGCAGCCATAATGACTCTCTTCATTTTCAATTTGGAACGTCCTTAAATGGATTCTCGCTCGTGGAATTATTCACCATTCATCCGAGTGACTCAGTTTCATTCAGAAAAATTCACATTGAATTCCTTCATCAGCCTTGGGAAAAATTTTCAATCTATGGATATTTTTTTGCATAATGCGTTAAGAGAAAACTATTGAGCAATCTCAATTAAAGCTACTTACCAATTTTGACAGCTTCCTTCGAAGTTAATGTTTCTTGGAGTTTTGCAAATCAATTCTTTGAAATATCTGTTTCGAACTCATACGGGATGAAAGTTGATTCGGTGGATTCTGAATTCTAAGACTTAATTAATACTTCTTCGATTTTAAAGACTGGCCAATTAGAAAATCCCAGACTTGAAAGTTTTTCAATTTGAAATCATCTTCAATTTTTTATGACGGTGGATGGAGGGGAGTAGCGAAACTATCGAAGCGCTTAGGGATGGCTAAAGTATGCTATAAAGCAGGGAACTTTTACGTTTAATTGCATTGTAAGACACAAATAAAATGGGACATACGAGTTGGTGTGTTACGGATTGTTGAAATACTGGCAGGGGAATTGATCTTTTCTGGTTAAAAACTCGACAAACCGGTGAAAATTTGTCTTTTCGAATTTAAAATCCAATTATTCTGTCGAAACTTCACATATTTTGTTGGAAAATCAATTTTTTAAAGAAAATTATCTTGGGTTTAAAATTAATTTTTTAAGCTAAAAATGTCACTATTCTATTTTGGTTTGAAATTTTTTTATGATTCAAGTTTCAACCGTTTCTGTTGAAAAATTGTATTTTTTGGTTGAGAGGTAATTTTTGGTCAAAAATTGAACTATTCTAGTTAAATGTTTATCATTTCAGTTAAAGTTCGTCTTTCTGGTTTAAAATTCAACTACTTCAGTTAAACATTTACAATTTCGTTTATGATCATTTTATACATATAATATGTAAATATTTCTTTGACAGTTTTGTTTTTTTGTTGGAAGTTAGTTCTTTTTTGTTATAATTAATTTTTTTAAGTCAAAATTCAACTTATTCCAATTGAAAATTCCATAGTTTCAGTTAAAAATCTATTTGTTTAGTTAAACATCCATTTTTTCAATTTAGAATTCGAGTAATCAGATTTTTGTTGACAATAAATTTATCTCTTCCAGTAAAAGTTAATTCATCTGTTTGAAAACTCAACTCCTTTAGTTAAAGATTCTGTTTTTAAGTATAAAACACTTATGCTCGATTTAAAATCGGTTTTTTAAACTAAAAATGTTACTGTTCCATTTTGTTGAAAATAAGTATCCCTTGACTTTGAAATTCAACTATTTTGTTGAAACATTGTATTTTTTGGTAGAAAATTAATCTCTCTATTTGACAATTAATCTCCTTGTTTGAATATTCACCTTCATGGTTGAAAATTGAAGTGCTCTAGTTAAATATTTATCATTTCAGTTGAAAATTCATCTTACATAGACTACATTTAGCTGCAAATGTATGAATATACTTACTCAGTACACAGATATACGAAATGATTCTGCTAGTTCCAAAGTTTTTCGCATTAGCTAGTCATGAATTTTCAACATGACTGTAAATATAACTTATATACCATTAAAAATTAATTTTTACGATGAATTTGTGAAATCCTACCTTGGAACCGATGTTAAATATGACGTAGTGCCTTTTTTGTATTCTTACATACCTTGATTTTTATAAAATAAGAACTGCTGTATAATCATGTATTCCTACATTCACTCGTTAAAGGAGAACTACTTTTTAAATAAATTAAATCGATAATATTTATTATGACACCATGTAATGATATACAAAAGTCTCCTGCCAAAGTGTCTTCTTCGAGTAATCAGAGGGCGGCACAAGATTATCCCATAGTCAATACACTCATCTTTATAAAAATGAAGCAAATTTCGAATGTTTTCTTCAAAAACTCTTTGGCAAGAAACCTTTTTTGTTCATCCTCCAGATTTTTATTTTCAATTCTTTCTCAATTGCGATTTGTTCTAAACGCTGAGAATTGTAACATTCAGCAAAACCATCAAACGAGTGGACTTTCGAGTTACATCCCCATAAGAGCAAAAATAACAAGTCTCACAATCAGATTGCGGGCCGGTACTCGTAGAATCTAGACAAGAATTCGGTTGCTCAACGCTGAAGCGGTTCTTGAAATCTTGACCTTAAATGTACACGCCTCGTTTGCCAATGAGTGCGCGTAGGTATAAAATACTGACGAGAAATAAATAATCCATTCGTACCCTTTTAGAGCGTTATTTGCAATCGTTTCATTACAAAATCCTCTCTTACCTGGAGAAATGATTTAGGAATAATTATACCAGTATTGACCGAGTATGCAATTTAACGATGACTCCCAGTCAGAGGTTTCAGAACCCACCAATTTTTGAGATCAAGTGAAAGTGGAACGATCCAAAATTTTTTCTACAAACTGGCTAAGTTAGTTTTAATGCGAGTAAGGAGACACAAATTGCTGAACTCATTCTGGTCAATTTATAGATAAAAATTTAGTGAAATACAATATTTCAAAATGCCCGAAATTCATGAATTAATATTGAGCCAAGTCGCATTTTAAGCTTGAGAGCGAAAAAAGTTAAGAGCTCTTGGTTTCTTCAATATTAAAAGATAATGTTAGACTGTAAATACTTGAATAAAGATGTTCTGGTAAATTCTCGAATAGGGTTTTAATGTTTGAAGAAGGAGTTGTATCGAACTTCAGTTAAAATGTTATTTGTAATATTTTGATGGTGAAATTTTCTTTAGGGTCACAAAAAAAGTTGAAATCAATGTTGCTTTGAATCAGACGTTTCGACCTAGGCGAAATTTACGAATTTCATGCAATTTTTCCAATCACTAAAGATCAAAAAATTTGATTAAAAATTATTATTGATTAAAAAATTTCTTCAAAAAATGATTTCTTACTATAAAATTATATCTTTCCACGTATGAAAACTTTTTTGGACTCATATTTAAAAAATAAATCACTGATGAGGGCCCATAGCCGAGGCCGAAACTTCTGATTCAATGAAACATTGATTTCAATTTTTTGTGATCCTAAACCCGATTTCACCATCAACATAAAAATATATCAAATTCCTTACTTTTAAAATTGTTGCCTACACAAATTCGAATTTCTCTGCCTTTGTCATTCTTTGGTCCCTTCTGACTTCGAATTCGAATTTCTGAAAAAAAAATTTTTTTAATTTGATCAGTTCGAATCAGAATTTTGTGAATCTCATATTCCTTAGAAGTCCTAAAAATTTATCTTTACTGAAATTCAGTTCCTTCAAAACTCAATTGATTTTGAATGTTTGACTCTTATAAATGCAAAGGCTTTCAATTCTGTTAGTTTGTTAATTAATATTGAGCAAATCTTGATTTTTGAAAATAATGAATTGAAAGTCAAAACTTAGAATGTGCCTTTTATCACATGAAGGTGTTTCCATTTTTAAATTGTCCAAATGTGTCTATTGGACAGATAAAATTGTTTACGGCTTCTCTTTTGATAACCGAAGTTACGCAGAGCTTGGCTCAGGTATAAACGAATTGGGGCCGTCGTATTAGATGGGGTGAATATCAGCTTTCAAGCTGCCTTCACTCTCGAACTAATACTTATACTTGAGATACTCTATTCTGATATGTGTAGAAAGCTTTTGTATTGAATTTTTTCATTTTTTGTCCAAATTCAAACCGAATTTTGAAGTTCCCACGTTATTCTAGCTTTGTCAAAAATTAGACTCATCCAAATAAGTCTTTTCTAAATTTTGAAGCTTCCACAATCAAATACGATATTTCTGGCCTTTTCTAAAATGAATTTATTCAGACGCAAACTCCTCAAAGATACAATTCTTTCAACTGAGGTTGCTCTCAAGTTTTGTTTGGATTCAGAAACTTTCAAGATAGAATTCCTCTACACTGGAACGCTCCAAAATGTAAATAATATTTTTAAAAAGCTTTAGAATTTGAATTCTGTCGAATAATATAATTTGTTAAGTTAGATTTTCAACATCTTCAAATTAGAGATTCAAATTTTTTTTCTAGGAAAACATTTTTTTTGTCTATCAAATTTCTCTCTAATTGTATGTGAAGAGATAAAACCTCTAATATAAGCTTCTCATCGGCTGAGTGTTTGCTGAATGCTGTAACGTAACGCCTTTCTGAAAACTTGAATTGACATTCAAGCCTCGTTTCGTGCACCGTACGGAAATTATGTTTCTTGTAGCGTAACAGAGTTCTATGTACAAACTATCCCTTAGGACCACATTCAGAGATGAATTCGTGTCTACAAATCACATAACTTCATTTTTAATCTTTCATGTTGTCTTCAAAAATACTCTTCAAATTTAGTTTTTGTGGATCCCAAAGCAGTCTCATAATAATTTCTGGTTCTGAAGCAACAGATAGATATTTTCTAGCCTATTCAAGATTGGAGTACTTTTAGAATATATTAATTTAGAGGATAAATTTGATATAATGATCCTGAGCTAAAGTTAGAACCCACTGTATATTTAAGATTGATCGGCTGAATAATAATTAACTACATATAAATGTGCAAATTAATGTCTCTCTTGATTAGCAATTCGTAGAATATAATCAGTCTATAATTCATTCAAAGTGATCCAGCTTTCATTTTTATTCGTCGTTCCAGGTTTTCTGTATAAATAAAAAGTAACTATCACTCTTGAAACAAGTAATGTTTATGATTGATACACATTTCTATTCATAATAATTGATTGACAATTTTATGTCTTAATCTTTCATCTTTTCTTTTCATTAATTTCTTTTTCTTTCAATTCCAGGCATTTTCGCCAAGCAACAAATACGTCGTTTCCGTCGGTTCGCAACACGACATGATAGTCAATGTTTGGGACTGGAGGAACAATGTAAAGGTGGCATCGAACAAAGTGTCGAGCAAAGTAAAGGCTGTATCTTTTGCTGAAAATGGCAACTACTTTGTCACCGTTGGAAACAGACACGTCAAATTTTGGTACCTGGAATATTCACGCAGTGCCAAGGTAAAATTAATTTCTCTGTTTGGAATTTTTATAATTCTAATAATCTCATACAATTATTCTTTGTGTGGTTTAGAGGGAAAATGTAATTGGAGAAATCTATGTTTAACATTTAAAATTCAAACTCAGTCCACAATACTATTTTTTCTCTTTATTATCACTTTCCCGTAACCTGAATATTGTATTTTGAATCCACAAATAATATTTGAAATCTTAAGCTTCATGAAGACTGTCCCCAGAGCTTTCCAGTCCAATAGAGGGAAGTTTCCAGTATGACCTCGTTTTCTGAAGAGGCTATTCTATTCTTCAGTATAAAAAAATCAATGTCTTCTAAGGTTGATCTTTTCTAAATGAAACTTTATGAAATTTAAATGCTTGAAAATTGCGAAACTCCTAAATTTAAGCATTTCCAAGTGTAGTAATGTAACAATCAGGCTGCCTTATAGGGTGTTGCTGAATTCGAGTTTCTACAAGTTCAAACATTTTTCAAACAATTCTGAGAAATTCCGAAGTTTTCTTATTGAACTTGCAAATCAATTTTTGGTAATTGAAGATGTACCCAATTTTAAATTTGAAGCTTTTAAAGTTCGATCATTCGGATGTTTCTAAACTTAAATTATTTTAAATGTTGCGCTCTTTCAGACTCTAATATTTCGCTCTTCCACACTTGATTGTTCTCAATTCTTTCGAATAAAGATTATTCGAGTTTTCAATTTTCTAAATTCAGAGTTTGAATTTTTGAGAAATTAACCTATTCTGAGAAGTGAAGTCTCGGAATTGAAAAAATTGTGATTTAAAATCCAAATTTTGAACGCTTTGAATTAGGTCGCCCCTAAATTTTAATATCGAAAACAGAAAAACTTTTGAAGTTTGAAATTTGAAGCCTTCTGCTTATTGATACTGCAGATATGGCAATACGTTGCTTTCAATAATGAGACTTCATCTTTTGAAAACATTAACATTAAATTCTCAAATTTTCAAACGAAAGTTTTCTTTGAGAATGATAAATTGTAGTAAATGTTGCTTATGTATACTGACATACTTCAGAATTCAGTCTAAAGTATATCAGTATAAATCCGCAACATTTGCAATTCTGAAATCACAAAACTTAAAGGCTTCGATTTTCGAATGCTAAAAATATGGATAGGCATAAAATCAGAACGATTCAAATTTTCAAAAAATCATTTAAAATCTTTCAAAATCGAAAGCTTTAGAAGTTGAACTTTTCTAAATTAAAGTTCGGAAAATGTGACTGCTTCCAAATTGGATCATTCCAACTTTTAGGCTCTTCTAATGACCAATCCAGTGTCTTCTAAATTTAGAATTACAAATTCATTTAAGGGTAAATTCTCATAAATTGGAATGTCATAAAACCTGCAAAATTCAATCCATAAAAATGGAAATCCTCTTGAATCAAGTCCTCATAGCTGTTCATCTTCATGGAGGAAAATTCCTAAGGCGACCTCATTTTTAGAAAAGGCTTGATATTTTTCAGTACAAGGAACCAGTGCCTTTGATGGGACGTTCTGCTATATTAGGAGAGCAAAGGAACAACGATTTCGTTGACGTCGCCTGCGGCAGGGGAGAAATGGCAGATTCCACATACGCAATCACGAAGACGGGCCTCTTATGTGAATTCAACAATAGACGACTGCTTGATAAATGGGTCGAATTACGGGTAAGTGATGCATTGGTGCACTTAGCGTTTCACGAATTACTCGCACGCGCCAATCTCAAGTGCTCTCAATGATAATGATGAGTTAAGAAAGCAATTAGCTCGATTGAAAGGTGTATTTATCAACAGCTTGCACTTTCTTTCTAGACAACTAGTGCCAATTGCATGGCGGTCGGAGACAAATATATTTTCATCGGATGCGCCGAAGGAATTGTCAGGTGTTTCAGTCCCTCGAGTCTTCAATTCATCACCACATTACCCAGAACGCATTATTTGGGGGTTGACGTCGCTCATGGATTGTCCATCAGGTAATCTTCAAAATTAACATTAGCAGGGTGGCGACTTGACCGGGAAACGGGGAATTTTATTGACCGGGAGAAAAACCAGGAATTTAATTTAAAAACCGGGAATCTACTTGACTCAACCTAGACTATTAAAAATTCTTCCGAAAGAATACGAGAAATGATCGCTTTCTTTTTATGAATCAAAAAGAGATCTTATAATTTAATTTTTTTACCTGACTCAAATTTGATAATCAAATTGATGGAAGCCCAAACCTACAGAAAAGATTATTATCTTCATTTTCCCAAAAAAATTTATTTATCACGTTTTATTTTCTTTTCCTCATTTATCTGACTTGTGACAGGGAATTTCGGAAATAATTATAGTTTTTATTTTATGTCAGGGAGTTGTAGTAAAGGAATATATAATTTTATTTGAAACAAGGAATTTTTTATATGGAACGACAACTTTTCAAACTAATTATAATTCGGATTTAGGGGAGAGGAATATTCCAAAATCGTTCCTACAATTCAAAACTCGTCACAATTTTAAAGTTCCCTCTTCTTAATCTCAAACAAAGAAAGTACTTCAAGTAGTCCTTAGAGTAGAAGTAGTATTACGAAGAAGAAATATTTTTGAATTATGGTAGAAAGCTTTTTTACATTATTCATTTACATTATTAGTTTTTTGATAAAGTTGCAGTAATTCTATTCAAAATTCGTCTCTGGGAAAAATTGTTACTACTTTGTTGAAAATCAATTCACCTTTTTTTGTTGAGAATTCAAGTATTTAGTTGAACATTGATTTTCAAATTTGAAAATTAATTTATTTCTTTGAGAATTTATGTACTTCGTAGAAAATTAATCTTCATGGTTCAAAATTCATCTTTTTGCTTGAAATACATCTATTCCCGTTGAAGATTCGTTATTATACCTGAAAAATCATCAATTTGGTTGAAAATCAATTACTTCAACTGTAAATTCAACTGGTTAATTTTTAGTAGAAAATTGATCTTCTCTAGTTCAAAATTCGACAATTCGGTGAAAATTGGTCGTTTTGGATGGAAAATTCAGTTATTTCGTTGAAACTTCACATATTTTGTTGAAAAATTGATCTTTTGGTAGAAAATTATCTTTTTCTTTGGAACTTAATTTTCTCCTTCAAAAATTCTTCTTTGCGGTTAACCATTCAGGTTATACAGGTAAACATTTTTCGTTTAGTCGAGCATTTATCTGTTCGAAAACTTTTATGTTTGGTTTAAAATTAATTTTTTGTCAAAAATTGAACTATTCTTGTTGAATGTTCATCATTTCAGTTGAAAATTCGTCTTTCTGGTTTAAAATTAAGCTTCTTCAGTTAAAGATTTACAATTTAATTTGATTCTTCATCATTTTGTGTACACATGTAATAATTTGTTTGAAAGTTAGTTTTTTTTTTTGTTGAAAGTTATTTTTTTGTATTATAAGTCATTTTTTTTAACTGAAAATTTAACTTATTCTAATTAAAAATTCCATAGTTTCAGTTAAAACTTCTTTTTTTTCAGTTAAATATCCATTGTTTTGAAATTTGAGTATTCAAATTTTCGTTTACACTTTATCTTTTTCAGTAGAAGTTAATTTATCCGTTTGAAAATTTATCTCCTGCAGTTTAAGATTCTTTGTTTTTGTATAAAACTCTTATGCTTGGTTTGAATTGGTTTTTTTAAATGAAAAATGTTACTCTTCTATTTTTGGTTGGAAATAATTATTTTTCGATTTAAAGTGTTAACGTCTGTAGTTTGAAATGTTCGAAAAATAATTAGTTTTAATTTCACCATGATGAAAGTTGAAGACACCGGAGTTTGTAGCATTTAATGTTTTTGATCTTTCAAAGTCATGATATCTGTGAAGTTCCAAATTCAATAGTTTTATCAGATAACCCGGCCGGGTTATGAGAGCTAATTCAATAAAGCGGACGAGCATCTATTCTCCAAACATTAGCCTTGAAATACTTGAAGTCGTTTTTCATCACATAAAACATTTTAACACCATACTAAGAACTTACCAGGAAGTTTTCTTTTTTACATTCTCATCATTTATGATTGAGAAAGTATTAGAATCGTCTGAAATTTCCCATCTTGAATTTTCAACGGAT